>PVJS01043427.1:0-17078 GCA_004027185.1 Glis glis | reverse complement strand
CTCTCTCTCTCTCTCTCTCTCTCTCTCCCTGTCTTTCTCTCTCTCTACCTAGTGAGGCCCTCCGCAACTTCGTGAGACCCGGTTTCAAAATAAAGTATAAAAAAATAGGGCCGGGATGTAGCGCGGAGGTAGAACGCCCCTGCGTTCAATCCCTGGTACCACACACACAAAAAAAAAAAAAAGAAATGGACCCATCTGTGTCTGCACAGTTTATTTTTGACAACGATGCCAAAGAGATTGAAAAGACAAAGAAAGACCTTTTCAATTAGTGATCCTGACGTGATTTAGCCCTCCTTCTCCCCACAAAGTGCCCTGGCTCCATGCTTTTTCCTATATGTAAAAATCAGTTAATTTCTGTTTTTAAATTTATTTATTTTTGTGTGCATGAATTTACCCTATATATTCAATATCTTATATTAATTGTGAAGTAATATTTTGTACCAGGAAAGCTTTTGAGTTTTGGAGGCAGACCAAATTGAGTGCAAATTAAAGTCTTCACTAGAACTCTATGTAACGTGGCAAGTATAATTGATTTCTTAGAGGTATAATTTTATTTGTAAAACTATTACATTGATTCTTATTTTATAGGGCTATTGTGATTATTAAAATTATGAATATGAATGATAATTAAAAAACATTTACCTATAATTACTTTGTGTTGGGCAAGGCCTAAGAACACTAGACATACTCCTCCCAACAAACCTGTAATGAGTTATTTTTAATTCACTTTTCATATATGAGAAAAGGAGGCATATAGACATTAAGAAACATTGTTCAATTTAGAGACTCAGTGAGTGTTAGAGACAGAATATAACCTATACAGGCAAACACCCCACTGTACTAATCAGTCTCTGACAGTGTTAACACTGGGGTCCCCTTGAATAGGTTGTGTTTAGTATGTAACATATGTAGGATATTTTATGAGCACATTACATGGACCATTTCTTGATACATAAGTATTTTTGTCACTTATTCAATTTTTGCAATATAAGTTATAAGCTAATATACCATGTTTATTTTTTCATAATTAATCATGCCACAGTTTTTGTTGCTTTGGGTTTTATACTAGATAGGATTATATTTTCTTTTACCTCCTTTACTTTTTAAAATTCAGGCTATTAGCTGTCACTTCATATTATATATTAAATTTCTTTTTCTTCTGCAAAGCCTTCCCTCATCTATGTAATTACTTATAAGTGAAACTATAAAACATAGATAAAACAGCCTGTTATGTTCTTCAAAAATAAAAATTTTGATGGGTTGATTTATTGTCCAGTTGTTTTAATGTTCAAATAGCTTTGAAAAGAATGTATCATCACTCATAATTTTGTTGTCAACTATGTGATAATGTTGGTTATAATTATATGCCATGAGGAACACGTTTATGTCAGTGTCATAGCATCATCTTGCTTCCAGTGGACTTGTGTAGCTCCATATATTTAGTTACAATGACTATTAATAAGATACAGATGGTGTAGAAAAAAAGTAATTTGTTTAAAAATTAGCCTTCAAAATAATTAAGTATTTTATATATCTTATGTCATAATGGAAATAACTCTTAAAAACTTTAAAAATCCTATAGTAGTAATTCTTCATTTTGATGATAGCATAGAGTATTCCCACAGTCAGACAGGGTTATATGATCAGAACAATATGAATAATCTCAGAAGGGAGTTATACATGTATACTTTTTTTTTTTTTTGGTGCTGGGGATTGATCCCAGAGGCATTCAACCTCCAAGCTATACCCCCAGCCCGGTTTTATTTCTTATTTGGAAACAGGGTCTCATTAGATTGCTGAGAGCCTCACTAAGTTGTCGGGGCTGGCTTTGGACCTGTGATCCTCCTATCTCAGCATCCCGAGTACTGGGATTACAAGCGTGCTGGGATTGCAATCTTTTCTGTAAAACAATTTCAGTTTTTTCATTGGAGTATAAAAAGTGAGGAAAAAAGGATAAAAACTGGCAGAGTGGGCATGGGTTTTCTAATTGCATTTTTATGTTCTCTGTATAATTATAAAATATTTTTTTCAAATTCAAAATTCATAGTCATAATGGGAATAATTTTCATAGTAATTCTAACTGCAGGAAGGCAAAAGTTATATATTAATATTTTAAGCAATATTTAATCTTCTTTATATTCAATTGGAAATATTTTAACATTCTATAAGTGGTTTTCAGTGAAAACAATAAAATCACCTGTGGTCAGTCCTTTAAGATTATATGAAAAATAAAACACATACTATTTCTAGAGGCTGGATTCTCTGTTATCACAGAACGTCCTATAATGAAATGTGATACTGGTTAAAGCAGTCTGAATGATATTATTGGTAAATTACTCATTGCTCCTCATTTTTGAGTAGCTGGAAATCATTCTAGACAATATATAAACAAATGTAAAATGTACATGTCTGTTACTGTTATTCAATGTGAGTATGTGTGCTCAGTCAATTGCAAAATTAATTTCAATAAAAATAAATTTATTGAAACTTAACTTGAATTGTTTTCCTGTAGGATTTAGAAAATGCTCTTGGATATTATATTGATTTGCATCACAGATCTGCTCAATCTTTAAAATACACTTTTCAATTACATGGCCAATTCATGATTGGCAAACTCCAAAAAGCAACATAAAATAGACACACATCGGGGAGAATGAATAACTTCCCTTCAAATATATATTTTGTTGAGCAAACAATGTAGCAATTTATGGCCCATTAATAAAGATGAAGGCAATTAAAAATCATTAAAATATATTTCGTGATACAACTAGTTTTACTGACTTTTACTGTGTCTACCTAATTGAGAAACATGAAGACCTAATGACTGCTTTTTATTTATTGTCCAGATCCTGAATGCTAATGAAGGAAGGGCTCATGAAAAGCTTCTGTGGCTGAAATGCACAGTTGAACCAGGATCAAACCAAGAGCTAGAGTCCTTGTCAGGAAATAGCACACTGGTTAAAGGATTTGAATGATGTGATCGTAGATGGATCATTGAGTCTCATTTTTTAATGCCTGGACAATATATTAATAAATGTAAACAACATAAGTGTCTAATACTGTTTTATTCAGTGCAGACATATGTATTAATTCACTGCTTTTGAGAAGTGAATTTGGTTTGGAAACCAAGAATAAATGTATTTTTTGTCTGATCTCATCCACTTTGTGGTGGAAAAGGAGTGGTGGCTGGCTAATAATCCATTCTCTACATTTACTAGGAGGTGCCCTGGCAAAGAAAGATAAATAACCTAGTATAAGCTCCTTATAAATGTGATACTGGGAGACTTCCTATCAAAGTCATTGTTAGTATATTTTGATTGTCTTTATATATAAGATGGTTTAGTATGATCAACCTGGTCTAATGAAGTTTGCTTATATCAAGTTATGAGCCACGACTCCAGAAGAAACAGCACATAACCTTGACCTAAAGAGCATAAAAACATGTTTAGTGACCAAACATCTTCCTTATGTGCAACTGATGGCTACATACATCTTACAGGCACTGAGGTTAAGACTGTATCACAGTCTGCCCTAATGTGGCAGGAAAGGAAATCTGCTCAATAAATGATCTCAAGAATGTGTCTCCTTCAGGTATATGTGCCCTTGAAATTATTAGAAAAGTTGAAATGAAATATTTCCAATTTGTGTGATTCTGTTTTGACAGTTGAGTCATGTGTGTTAATTCAGAATGTTGCTGAGAAAACTTTCTGATAATTGGAAATGAGGAATAAAATATAAGAATCTGATTTCTCTTATGTCATTTCAATTATACCCATATAAATTGTACAATTTGTTACTCTCATAATTAAACCTTTCTAATTAACTATTGGCATCCTAGAGTAAATTTCATGATGATGTGATCAAAGACAGTTCCTTTGATTATCTTCCGTCTAAAGCTTTTAGCATATATATGTTTTTGAAGGTTTCTTGGGTCTGAGAAACCAAACCTGCAAGTAGAGAATTGAGCAAGCAGAAGTCCATAAAAAAATCATCTAGCAATTTTAGTTGAAAAACTCACTAAATAGGTATGAATGAGTAAATGAGTAATATGAATGATGCACTATGGTGGCCAAAATTCTAAGTTGAGACTGTGTGATATTAAACTAGAGATGATACATTTTACTCTGTGATGGTAAGATCACAAGGGTATATTATGTTGAGTTTCAAATGTATTTGAGAGGAATATAGATAGTCATTGCCTGGGACAATCCTACATTACACATTCTTTATGAAATAATTATTAAAATTTCCCTTTTCACTTTAAAAATGTCCTGCTTTGAATAATGAATTATAAGATCACCCTAGATATGGACAACATGGGCTATTTTTTTTTTTTTTTTTTTGGTGGTACTAGGGATTGAACCCAGGGGCATTCTACCTCCGGGCTACACCCCCAGCCCTATTTTTTGTTCTTTCTTTTTTTTTTTTTGAAATAGGGTCTCACTGAGTTGCAGAGGGCCTCACTAAGTAGCTGAGGCTGGCCGCAAACCTGGATCCTCTGTTCTCAGGCTCTTAAGTACTGTGATTTACAAGTGTGCGCCACCACGCCCGGCTGTTGGCTATTTTTAAGAGAACTAAATTCACATCATCACTAGATGAGCCTAATTCAAAGTTATAGATATTTGGAGACTTGTCAGTTGTATTCCAGAATTTGAAAATTTAGCAAATTGTTTTCTTTTCTTTTTTTTTTTTTTGCGTTATCCGGGATTGAACGCAGGGTCGCTCTACCTCCGCGCTAAGCCCCCGGCCCTATTTTTTATACTTTATTTTGAAACCGGGTCTTACAAGTTGCGGAGGACCTCACTAAGGAGAGAGAGAGAGAGACAGGGAGAGAGAGAGAGAGAGAGAGAGAGAGCGAGAGCGGAGGCTGGCCGTGAACCCGGATCCTCCGGTCTCCGCCTCCCAAACTACTGGGATTACAAGCGTTCCCAACATTGGAAATGTTTGCATAGCATGTTTTGAATTTCTCCTACTATCAATGTCATGGCTCCATGGTGACTAAGCATCAGATGGATTCTGGTAGTACTTCATCATTTATTCTAAAAATTGGCTGAGTGGTTTTGCTCATTCTATATTTAGGCCACTGTGTAAGACATGGAAGAAAGAGTGACACCCAAGAGCATCATCAGTACATGTACTTTGAGAATAGTATTTTTCTAGATGAGATAAAAGGTGGACTTCCAACATGATAAGGAAATAGCACTATGTGGTAGATTTTCTATTTCAGATTAATAATATACACAAAATCATAGAGGAGAAAAATGTAGAAAATTGCTAAGGAACAATAAATTGTTTGACTGGCTAGCCCAGAGAGACATAGAGAGAGACTTAGAATTGAGGAATTAGGCATAGTGTATTTTTAATATACTTTTATTGGTGCATTGTAATTATACATCTTACTGGGGTTTAGTGTGATAGTGTGATACATGCACTTTTTTAAAAAATTAAGAATGATGTGAGAAGCAGAAGAGAAAACAAGTTGGACAGGTCACTGAAAATGTTTTCTTTTCAGGGGACTTTGAGACCCTATTGATTCCTACTATCTGGTAAAAAATTTGTACATTAATAAATTCAAAGGAAAATAGGGGAATAAATAAAAAGAATGGATGATGTTCTGACCATGCACTGGTCAGACTTTTTCCACACTCAGATCATAGTCAAGATGTTCCATCATAAAGAGCAGACAAAGATTGAAAGCCAGGACTCTATAAGATTGTAATAGTCGAGTTGGGCTTAGTGGTACTCACCTGTAATCTCTGAAAGGAGGCTGAGACAGGAGGATTGCAGGTTTGAGACCAGCCTCAACAACTTAGCAGAACCCTTTTTCAAAACAAAAAATAAAAAAAGGTTGGGAGTATAGCTTGGAGGCAGAACGCCCCTGGGTTCAATCCCAGTACCACACAAACAGAAAATAAAAAAGATTGTAATAATAGTTGGTGAAATTCTAATTACCAAAACAGTGTGCTGAAGTAAAATTGTCTCCATCTTTGAAATGCAATTTTAGAAAGAAAATAAATTTTACATACATGTAATTTAAATTGACTTAAAATAGGAACTTTCTGGGGGATTGAAATTTCTGAGAATACCTTTAAGATTATGTTTTCTAATCTAATTCCTCAAGGAAAGCCTCCCTTCCTCACCATTTCTTTCCATATGGTAATTATAGGCTATAAATTCTGCGTATATGTATGTGACATCAATGTTAGTGTGCACTGGGATAAGATGTTATTTTTATTTCTAAAAAAAATCAATGTGGAAGCAATAGTTGTGTATCCTCTGTGTGTTTATGAAGAGTCCACTGGTTTTTGCCGTAGTTTGTTGTAGTTTGATGCCCAACCTCTTACCCTTACATTCTTTCTGAAGGTAACACTTCGAAACAACAGCTTGGCTCCTCTTGCCACCTGCCAGGTTTGTTTGTCTGAGACCTTGTTTCTCAGCAGGCCCCAAGTAGTTATGTTGTTTGAAGCTGTGCTTCAGTGAATCCTTAAAATATATCTCATGCCCTCTCTACTCTCCAAACAATAGTTATAAGAAGGAAGTATCTTTATTTTTGTTGGCATGCCATGATCGAATACTGTAGAAGCCCTCTCTTTTGAAGAAACTACTAAAAATTTAAAACCATTATTTGATCATCTATATTTTATTCTAATTTGTCAGTAGAGACATAGCCTCAGAGTCAGAGTTATTTCTCAACCACTTATTTAAAAATACATCTATTTTTAAAAGCAAATTCAGAGAAACTTACTAAAATTTGAACTCAAATGAAAAAGGAACAGTCAGGGTTGTTGAAAATAGATTGCTTTCGAGAACATTTCTCAGCAATCTCTAATCTATAACAAAGAATTTTTGAAAGCAACATTTCCCAGCATTCCTTTATCTATGACAAAAAAAAAATTCCCCTATTCAACTGTTTACTTCTCAAGCTAAGTTTCTGTCTATACACTTCGGAAAGAGAGAGTGACTAAGAGTGTTCTTCACATTCAGGTATCCTAGGTCCTGAACACAAAGGTGCAAATCTGGGGGAGAAGGGTCTGAGCAATGATAAAACTATCACCTTAAAGCAAGCGTCGATATATTGGCCATTCTGTAATTGCTTTGGCATCAGGCAGAAGCTGAAGGAAGGTTCTGTCAGGTATCAAGACAGCATTTTTGGTCTTCCTTTAGGATACAAGGCACAGTTTCAAGGAAACACCCCTAAAAGAGAAAAGAAAAAGAAAAAAAGTCATGGTCTTAAAATTGTACTTACTTGTAAGATCTTGCTAACCATGAAGGATTTAAGAATAAATATACTGGTTGTTTCTTTCTTGCAAGCCTGACTAAAGACAAGAACAGAAAGTAAAACAAAACCAAAGCTACATATGGCTGCCTGAAATGCTGTGACCTCCTGAAACTAGGAAATAGTTTTGAAAGAAACTTCCAAGAGGGCAGACTTATTAAACAAAGGACTACAAAAGACTCACAGAGACTGTGGGTGTCTTAATAATAGCAGAATGTGTAGTGTAGGCGTATTTTCACTTTTTTATTAAGGGAAATTCCATAAACGTCATAATATTTTCAAAAATATGTTACCAGTCAAATTAAATGAATGGACCTGGAGAACATTATGTAAAGTGAGGTCAGCCAGTCACAGAAAGTGAAGGGTCATATGTTTTCTCTCATATGTGGAAACTAGGAAGTAATTGGGATACAAGGGGGACTCTAGGTAATGGAGAAGAAACCCCAGTGAAGCAGTGTGATGGGGGGATAGTGGAGGGTGGTCGGGGGAGGGGAGGCACATTTATATGAATAAATGTATATAAGTATCAGTAAATTTACTGCACCTATTTAACAACACTCTGTGACAGGACTGTGATATATATATATATATATTATATATATATATAATATATATGTATAACATATATATATATAATACATATATATATATTATTTTTTGTCAAAGTAAATTGTCAAAATGATCCTTAGCTGTATTTTTTATGTTCCATGTAGGAAGAAGAGTTTCACAAGCATAGAAATATCGACTTGAGAGTTTAATGATTTGTTCCATATCACATAGCTAGTACATGCAAAATTTCTGTCTGCAAAATCTATGCTTAATTACACGTTTAAAACAATGTATGTGAAGCCATGATTTTAGTTAATGCCATACATATAAAATGGTATTAAAGCAAAGTTTACTTGTAAGACATACATATCAACTAGTGTAACAAGAATTGTGTAAAGTCTTTTACTAAATATATGGCCTTACACCTTTAATACTGACAAAGTTTCTTTGCTTGGCCAAATACTAGTTAGATTCCTGAAACTTTATCTAGGTTCATGTGTGCACTTCTTTATAAAATACAGGTTTAGCAAGAACTCTGCTAAGTCAGTTTATCAAGAACCTCTATCCTTGATATCCAATCACCATGGACAACTGATCAGCTTCCTCATCCTCTACCATCCCCCAGGTGATGAATGATCATCCTAGCTTGCCTTTAGCAACAATCCTGTTAGGTTTAACTGGATTCTGCTTTGGTAATTTTTCATCCATTGACACCCCCCACACATACACTGTGCCTTGATTATAAATTCCCACTTGCCTGTACTGTATGTGGAGTTAAGCCTAATCTCTCTCCCCCATGACAATGTCCCCTTGCAATGGCCCCTACATCTATTACAGTGGTCTTGAGTAAAGTGTGCCTTACCATGCTTTAACAAGTACCATTGAATAATTTCTTATTTTTACAGCATACATAAAGTTATAACATCTTCACAAATTATAATTTGTTTTTATTTATATTTTATAACCATCAACTTTTTATAATTTAGCATGAGTAAAGCACTAGATTAATCACTTTATATACATATATTCATTTAACTTCAACTACAAGTCCATGAATTCAAAGATTCTCTCCTTGACCAAACTCTAGTGAGGCCTCTCTGTACCTTATTCTTGACTAGGCCTCAACTTCAGTCTATAAAAACTACAAACTTATGGCACAAATGGTTTCATGCCCACTTCTCCACTCAACTTCCACACCCAAACTAATACATTAAGATACTTTTTCAAACTTTTCTGGCAATACAAGGCCACATCCCTTGGACAACCCAACTCCCTTTGCAATCTTGTCTGGAGAAGCTCAGAGCTGTCAATAAAATTTAGGATTTGTTCCAGACAACACCTGATGACAGGCCAAAGGTGCTCCTTAGAGCACCTGTTAAAAAGGGTTTCAAATTGTGAGTCCTTCCTCTGTATCTTTAAGTTGTATACATACCTCATACAACTCAAAGACCTGAGAGCCATTCTTTGAAATGTAATCAACAAGAAAGACAGGTCATCTGCCTCCCAGTCTCTGTGGGAAGACAGAATTCTAACTTGGATAATTGCCAGCTAGCAGACACAGCTCGCCTTACCCCATTCACACTGGCCAGCCATTAGGACATTTTCATTTGTGTGACTCTCTTGAATCCCCATGCACCTCTCCTACTCACTCATTCTCCCAGAAAACACCCACTTTCTTCTGTACAAAATGAAGTTGAGTTTAGATGATGGAAGATCTTCTTTCTTATTGCAGTGATAACATTACTGATTAAAATCTTTCCTTACTACTTTAGTGTTTGGCTTTGATTATCTGTGATAATTACCCTGTCCTCTCTATTTTAAAAATGAATAAATTAAGCCGGGCGTGGTGGCTCACGCTTGTAATCCCAGTACTTTGGGAGGCGGAGACCGGAGGATCCGAGTTCGCGGCCAACCTCATCGCGCATGCGCGGTCGCGCATGATTTATCTCTCCTCCCTCCCTCTCTCTCTCTCTCTCTCTCTCTCTCTCTCTCTCTCTCTCTCTCCCTCTCTCTCCCTAGTGAGGCCCTGTGCAACTTCGTGAGACCCGGTTTCAAAAATAAAGCATAAAAAAAGAGGGGGGGGTGTAGCGCGGAGGTAGAACGCCCCTGCGTTCAATCCCCGGTACCGCAAAAAAAAAAAAAAAATGAATAAATTGCCATATGACATTTAAAATCTTTGAAAAAGGTACTAGTTGTGGTGCTTTGCGTAGGTATGGAAAAATGGGACTGTATATTTAAACCTAAAAACTCCATGATCACACCACCTGGCTCCACTCTCCCCAACTTGGAAATACATATCACCTGATCACTGAATGCCCAAAGATGCTCAGTTAATCACTTTGACTCAACAATATGTTCTCGCAACCTGGTATATTCTACCTGAGTTCAGACCCCCTTTTGTTCTCTACTGGACATCTTAGAGAATGTGGACTTCTTAGCTGACTTATGATTCAACACATGTAGAGACTGTGGGTTATTATAACTGACAGTGGTCCCCAATTTATTACCACATTCAGAGCAGAGGAGATGTACAATTAATATTTATTGGGTTATTTCTATTTTATAGGATCTTTTGTAATCTTTCCACCTATTCTGAAAGGTGGGTGCTCTTGGGTTACAGATGAAGCAGCGAAACTCAGCAACATGAGTCTTGCTCTACTATGAAGTAGAGCTGATATCAAATCAAGATTTCTGTAAGCAAGTTAGACTTGGCATTGAAGAGTAATCTCATAATTATCTGGGAACTGAACTTAGTTAACATTCTGCTTAGGTGATATGTGCCCTTCCTTCCTTCCTTCCTTCCTTCCTTCCTTCCTTCCTTCCTTCCTTCTTTTTTTGATACTGGGGATTGAACTCAGGAGCATTCTACCTCTGAGCTACACCCCCAGACCTTTTATTTAATTTTTATTTTTAAGTAGGATCTTGCTAAGCTGCTGAGGCTGACCTTAAATTTAAGATTGTCCTGTTTTAGCCGCCCAAGTACTGGAAATGTGTGTACCACTGCACCTAGCTTTATATCTGCCCTTATTTCCCTGATCCAATATCTGCCCTTATTTCCCTGATCCGTGGAGCAGATTCCTGAGCCCCAATCTAGACCTATTGATTCAGACTATTGGACAGTGGGACCTGAGAACCTGCATTTTATTAGTGTCCCCAGTAATTCTTCGTAAGTGCTTAAGTTTTTAACATTGCACATTGTTTTACTTTTATTAATAGAGAAATTATATCTGAAATACAAAGTGTATGAGAGTAACTAACAATCTTTTATACTTTTCAGAAATATCCCAATTTGTTTTTAAAATAGTTACAAAAATAGCATTTCTGCCACCACAAGATTCACTATCAAGAACTTAAATTTTAAGGTAAAAAACGTCACCAAAAAGTCTTAAAGGAGGCCACAAACCATTAAATTTTGGCCACTATGCCAGCTCCTTTTGGTATTACTGTACTTTGAGATGTATTGCGCCATTACTATTTAATCAGCTTTTGGAACTTTTGCAAGCGTAGTGAAATGATTAAAGGTAGTTTTTATCTGAGAAAAAATGCACCTTTAGCTAATGTGATATATTCACACAAGAATTCATTAAATTAAACTTTTTTCATTATCTCAGCTGTAGAAACTAGCCTCTGTACTTGATCAATAAATCTGTTATTTAAAATTTAAATTAATGGTTATCTTTTGACTTTTCTCTACAAAATATCATTCTGATTAATAATTAGTACCTCATATCTCCCTCTCCAGCATCACTGGTTATTTGCCTCTGCCATTAACAAATCCTGTATATAATTATGTTTATAGCCACTTACTCCCTGTGGATTTTCCTAAGCTGTGTTTTATATTAAGAATATTTCTTGCAGAGAAATAGAAGTGGATAATTAACATATATTCCTAGACTGAGTTAATTCTCCCAAATTTGATTACTATGTGAAAACACTCGACTTTATTATAGGTTGATGACTGTAACTATTTATATATAATCAGAAAGTTTAGACATAATAGAAGAAATAAGTCATATACAAATGATGCTATTTATTTATTCATATCTTGTATCTTTATTAAAATTATATGAGATATATGAGATGCCTGTGAATAATTCCAATGCTAGTCAGGAGGAGAAAAGTGCTATTACTTTGATTTAGGGAAAGAAGAAAGCCTCATATAAGGTAAAGGTTAGACTTGACAAGTAAAGGAGAGGAAAAGCCACGTGTGCCTCTTCACACCATGGGTGAAAGTGAACAGCTGGCATGAGGTGCACAGGAGCAGCCGTGGGTTGTGCAGCTGAAACACTGCAAGAGAGAATGAAGAGAAGAGATGATATAGGGAATGTAGCTTGGGTTCAAAGAATAGAATAATTTCCTCAGGAATTTGGCATTTATTCTGCAGATCAAAATTATCACTTAATTGAGCACCCATGGATCTCCTATTGCGATAAGCATGTACTACATATCAAATAATGTCAGACATCTTCTGCTTGTTAATCCGGAACCTTTGCGATTAATCCTTTTTTTATTCTCTCATAGTAAAAGGCGAGTAAGAATATTTTTAGTTAAATTATGAGACCCTTTTCTTCTTGTGAATCAACTGAATATTGTAATTTTGCTTCATACTTTAAAGTTGTCATATATACATATACACACACATACATGATATGATACCTATTTTTATTGTCAAAATTAGTTCACATACTAGTTAAACCTTGAAGGCCCAGAAAGATCTATAGGTTTCTAAAAAAAGTAAAGTAGGTACCAGTGCTGAGATTAGAGCTAAAATGTCTTTAATATTTAATTTTAGATTAAAATTCCAAATAATTTCTTAGAGCATGTTCATTAAAATGACTAATTTAGACTACCTGGATGAAGATCAATTTTCATTTTAAAAGGCTATACTATACTGTTAATGTGGTTTATTACAATGAAGAATAACTAACCAGACTAATGAAGTCTGCCAAATAGATTTGATTGCCAAAATAAAAATTACTAGTGCTAAATTAATGGCTTTCATAATAATATATCTTAGAAAAGTCTTTGATGTTAACCAAAATAAGTATTACTTACTTAGTCTTATTTACATTTTAAATTTAAATGCAAAAGTTTAATTCATAAATTGCATGGGTTTTCATAGTTTTTGTCCATATTTAGTATTCGAATTTAACAAACCTTATAAAAATAAATACTTTTATTTTTAGAAACATTTAGAAAACAAAATTTTTACTTTAGGAAGCTGGACAAATATACCAATCCACAAATATTTTACTCTTACAACCATCACATACCATGAGATGAATGTATAGTTTCTTCAGCAGCTTAGAAATCTTCATCTATTTAGAGTTTTAGAATATACTGAGACTGATAAAGTCATGTTTTAAGCACTCGCTTATGATATAAAGAAACAACTGTACCCTCAGAAGGCCACCTGATATAGGTAAATACACGTCTCAATTTAAATGAAATCTGTCAAACCAGCTGGCATCCTTCAAAGAAGAACATACTTTTTACATTACAAAACATATAGGTAGTGTTGTATTTCATGGATCACCTAGATTAATAATAATATCAACAGCAGTAAATGTTAATATTTATTTTAAATACACCCACAGGACTAGGAAAAACTGGATTGTTCTGTAGCTATGGTCACAACTAATATTAGCATGCTTGAGAAGTAAGTGGAAGTTCTATTTTGATAACACATCCCACTGGAACCTTTTTTAACACTGCTTAATCAATAACTAACCGTAACTCACCTCAGTGAACACGCTTTTGTATGCCAGCCAATCAATGAGGACTCCTTGCTTCTAAAAGTCAAGCAATTAAAAATGGATTTTCTTATGAATACCAATCACTCAACAGTAGTCTCTATACAAATGATGTCAATCCACATATCTGTAACACTACCAGTCTTTGGGTTCCACACTTGCAAAGTTCTATAGTAAGTCAGCATTCCATTTGGAGAATCTATGCCTGACCACCATAACTCTCTATAATTGTATTAAGCATTGCATTTAGGATTGTGTTCTTAGTTTAGGTGTTGAATATAAATTTCATCTTTTGACAGTGACTTTTGCTTGACAGATTTTTAGGGGAACCTTGAACCAACAAGGAGGCCCACTGGGCTCTTTCTGTCCAAATTCCACTTATATTTCAGGTTTCTTTTTGAAGAATCAGTCTCAACAACAATTTGAGTTCTGTCTTCTTATTCTAGAATTTTTTGACCAATATGTCATTAAATCTAGGACTTTGTATAATCTTTTCATCATTTATTCATGACTGCATTGAAAAGTAAGACTCTAAAATGTCACTTTTTTTCTGTTGTATATTACTACTTGTAAAATTCCATGGTTAGAATTTTAGTATAGTAAGTTAATTGTTCTTAAAGCTCTCTGAGGCTTAGTTTTTTCTTCCTTTCTTGTCTTTCTTTTTTATTTTATTTCTCTTTCTCTCTGTCTTTGTGTGTGTGTGTGTGTGTGTGTGTGTGTGTGTGTGTGTGTGTGTTGGGGATTCAACTCAGGGGCATTCTACCACTAATCTACACTCCCAGGTCTTTTTATTTTTTCATTTTAAAACAGGGTCTTCTTCCTAACTTACACCCACTGGCCTTGAATCTGTGGTCTTTCTGTTTTAGCCTCCCAAGTACTAGGATTATAGGTTTCTTTATTTGTGACAGAAAGATAATATTCTCTGCTTCCCAAGTAGATTGTAAGACTTAAATGAGATAACCAAAAGAAAGTCTGTAAAATTTACTTGGTGATAATCATTTATAGAATTTTGGCAATACCATTGGCATATTGGTTTACAAAGCAACAATTTTAACCACATATACCTCCCAAATGCTGCCATATCCCCATCCTTACCTCTATTTATAACTCTTGACAAGATGAAGGAAGACCACCTTTTTTCAGTTTTAGATTTTAGGTAAAGTATTTGCACATAAAATTTGCACAGCTTTATTTTTCATTTTAATTTTTATCTCATTTGTCTACTTTTTCGATGTTCAGTTTATGAGAATCTACATAGCAAAAAAAGAATTAGAAGATTAAAGGAATAAGAAAGAAAGCAAAGAATTACATTTGATGCAACAAAGATGTGGGACATGGAAAATAAGCCTATCAGCACAAAACATAAAATGCAGCACAGGTGGTGAAAATTATATTATCAAAGTCTGCCACAGGTTTTTTTATGATGGAAAAATTGTTTTTTTTTCTTAAGGGAAAAAAAAGCAAATGGAACACATAACATTTTGTTTTGTTTTGTTTGGTTTTTGTTTTTTATTTTTTAAAGATAAATGCTTTTCTGAATTCTTTGAAGCTAAATAGGGGAATAGATAGTGTAATATAAGTAAAATCCATTTGTATTTTATCTTTTTCATCATTTTATTTATTTTTATTTTTCATAATTTGTTGGTGCATTGCAATTATACATCATAGTGAGATTACATGTATTAAAAACATACATGCTCACAGCTCTTTGTGTATTTCCCTCCACAGTCCACCCCACTTAAACTGTATCTCAATTTTCTTAAAAGATTTCTGATTAGAGTATTTTGTTAATAAAGTACAAAGGAATGAGTCTATACAAAGGTTGTGCACTGTATTGAATTTGGAGATTTAAATGGCAGTATCTATCCTTAACCAAAACACTTAAGGAATAGAATTTCAGAAATTATAAAGGATTTCTATTTTCAGATGAGAATCAATATTAGATATTTTCAAAAATGTCTATCAGCACTAGAAATTCTGAATTCATGAAACTATCAGGGGAAATTAACATTAAGGAGTACACATTTTTATTTATTGTATTCTAATAATACTATAGTATATAATCATTATGCTAATTGTACACATTATCATCTACTATGAATTTCAAGGAAAAGTTTTCCTAGGTCATTTTCCTGTGTAACAAGTAGATGGCATTATATTACTATTCTTAATACATATTGCTAATGTTAAAATTCAAGAAAAAGTAGATTCACATTTTACATTCAAACTCATAAGATGAATAAATAAATTTGTCTTTATTCAAGAGCTGAATCATTTGAGTCAACCTGGACCTAAAATTGTTGTAATTCTAGTGATTTCCTTGAAATTATTGCAGAAAATTACTTACCATGGCAAGTAAAATTCATGACACAAAATCAAATTATCTTTATGACACTTATGACTCCTATAAGGATTTCCAGTTTTAATGAAATATTAATTTATACCACAATGTACTACTCTAAACTCAAGCCTAGGCAAATGAACAAACTAATTAAAACAAATAAAGAAAAGAGAAGCAGTACTAATCTCAGAGCGATGGAACCCTTCGGACCACAACCATATTAAAGTTGTGCTGAGGAAAAAGGCAGTAAAGTACTCTAGGAATCCACAAAAAAGCTAGTATCTCCTCCCCAGATATACATAGGAGAAGAAGCAAAAATCACACAAACCTTGCTAATATTTTTCAGGTGTCATCATATGCCTGAGTGAAGTCATCAGAGGAGGAGTTATCTGTCAAGGTATTTTGCTATCTATACTAGAAGGAATATAAAAATACCAAAATATTTTGTTATTATTATAAAGAGATATTTCCAGCAATAAAAATTATTTTACTGAAAAAAGAAAATAGTGTGGATTTCTGAGTTTGCTGATAGCCCAAAAGAAGGGTCATTGGTAATCCAAATTTATGTTCTTGCTTTCTAAATGTACCACTGAATGATTGCAAGTTTTGCTGATTTATATTTTTAATTTCTACAAAGGAAGTCAGTGGCAAATGCTGTGAAGATTTGGGTAAATTAAAAAAAAAAGACATTTTCTTTCTTTGCACTACAAAGGTCACAAGGCACACCCTGATTTAGAAAAAACCCCAAATCCTAATGGTATTACATATAAAAATGGTTTTGCATGTATGTGTGTATATATCTATATTTTAGATAAGTTTATTTCCTTCTTTAGCTATATAAATGGAGATCACTTAATAGAATACAAAAGGAAAATCCAAATAGATTAAAACATTTAAACATAAGTTAATATACTTATGAAAGAGACACTAAAATATGGTGATAAGCTGGGCGTGGTGGCGCACGTTTGTAATCCTAGTACTTTGGGAGGCTGAGACCGGAGGATCCGGGTTTGCGGCCAGCCTCAGCTCTCTCTCTCTCTCTCTCTCTCCCTGTCTCTCTCTCGCCCTGTCTCTCTCTCTTTTTCTACTTAGTGAGGCCCTCCACAACTTCGTGAGACCCGGTTTCAAAATAAAGTATAAAAAATAGGGCCGGGGGTGT
>PVJS01043426.1:0-17066 GCA_004027185.1 Glis glis | reverse complement strand
GGGCAGTCTACCTCTGAGCTACACCCCCGGCCCTATTTTTTATACTTTATTTTGAAACCGGGTCTCACGAAGTTGCAGAGGGCCTCACTAAGTAGCTGAGGCTGGCCGCGAACCCAGATCCTCCGGTCTCTGCCTCCCAAGTACTGGGATTACAAGCGTGCGCCGCCATGCCCGGCTTAGTGAGACCCTATTTCAAAATAAAAGAATAAAAAATAGGGCTGGGGGTGTAGCTTAGAGGTAGAATGCCCCTGTGTTCCATCCCCAGTACTGCTGGGGAAAAAAAAGAGAAAAAAAGACAACTTAGAGAAGGAGAAGGAAAGGTTTATTTGGCTCATGATTTCAGAGTTTTGTTCTATGGTGGGCTGGCTCTAAGGCAGAAACATAATGGGGTGGCAGGGTATGGCAGAAATCAGCTACTCATGGAAACTAGGGGGAGAGAGAGAGAGAGAGAGAGAGAGAGAGAGAGAGAGAAAGAGAGAGAGAGAGAGAGAGAAGAGGAGAGAGGATCATGCATAGATAGAATCCCTTAGGCTTCACCCCAGTAACCTACCTCCTCCAGCCACACCCTACCTGCCTACAGTTCCCACCCAGTAAGTCCATTCAAATCATTAATCCGTTAGTGGATTTATCCACTGATTAGGTAAGAGCCTTGGTTCAATAATTTCACCTTTGACCGTTTCTGCATTGCCAACACATGGCTTTTCTGGGAAAGGTTCCATATCCAAACCCTTGCACCATAGCAGCTGCACCATTTTACAGTCCCACCAGCAATTACAAGGGTTTCAATGTCTCCAGTGCCTGAACAACACTCCTTGTTTTCTATTTTTTTTAAACTGATGATCATCCTAATATGTGTGATGTGGTGTCTCAATTGTGTATCTTCTTTGGGGGAAATGTCTATTCAAGTCCTTTGTCCATTTAAAAAAAATATTTTTTTGTGGTACTGGGAATTGAACCCAGGAGCATTCTACCTCCAAGCTACAGCCTCAGCCCTTTTTATTTTTTGTTTTGAAACAGAGTCTTGCTCCACGGCTCCTGGATCTTTTGTCCATTTAAAATTTTTTTTTCCTGAACTGTAAGAATTCTTTATGTATTCTGGATATTAGAACTGTGTTAGATATATAGTTTGCAAATATCTTCTCTGTTATGTGGGCAGTATGTTCACTTTCTTGATAGTGTTCTTTGATGTACAAGTTTTTAACTTAGATGAAGCCTAATTTACTTACTTTTTGTGACTTACGCTTTTGGGGTCATATCTAAGAATCCATTACCAAATCTAGGTCAAGAAACCCCTGTGTTTTCTTTTTTTTTTTTTTTTTTTTTTTGCGTTACTGGGGATTGAACCCAGGGGCATTCTACCTCTGAGCTATACCCCCAGCCCTATTTTTTATTCTTTATTTTGAAACAGGGTCTCACTAAGTTGTAGAGGGTCTCACTAAGTAGCTGAGGCTGGCTGCGAACCCGGATCCTCATGTCTCAGCCTCTCAAGTACTGGGATTACAAGCATGTGCCACCACGCCCGGCAAACCCCTGTGTTTTGTAGGTTAGCTCCTATATATGTCACTCGTCCTTTTTGAGTCAGTTCTCTGTAGCTGTGCGACAGAGGTGACAGTAGATTCCTCACTGTGGCCCTGACAAGGGGTCTCTGACAAGAGAACCTGCTCTGCCCTTCATGCCCCACTCTTCCTGGCCAACATAGGACAGAGACACCCAGGGATACAGGAGGGCAGGACAGGACCCCCCTCTTCCATCCCCACTGGCTGGGTCATTGAGAGGCGGAGCTGGCTGATGGGGAGTGGAGAGTGGAGACTGGCGAGGTTGTCATGACAGTGAGATGCCAGAGGGGGTCCTTGGTCTGGACTTCTGGCTCCTCTTTGGCCTGCTCCTCCGGTCAGGTGGGAGCCTGCCCAGGCAACTGGAGCTGGAGGAAATGAGAGGGCCACCCTCTGCCTCCCCCTCCCTCTGAGCTGTGCCATGCCTAATTCCTGGATGGAGCCCACCGAGCCTGGAGTGCTTGCAGCCAGATGGGCGCAGGGCACGTGCTGCTGCCCCTGAAGACACAGCGACAGCCTCTGTGGAGGCAGCCTCTGGGAGGCCTTCACTTACTCACCTTTAGCCCCTGACACTTCTGACACTTTAGTGTCAGAAGTCTCTGGAGCAAATGGGAAGACTTGGGAAGTGCCGGTGCCCTGTGGGCTGTGGTGGCAGGCAGATGAGGCGCCCGGGTGTTAGGAGATGCTCTCATTGGAGAGTCAGGTGAGGAGAGCCGGGGGTCGGGTGGGGTGTGAGTCAGCTTTCCATCACTATTACAAAATACCGGGTAAAAACAACTTAAAGGAGGAAAGACCTGTTTGGGTTACAATGTCAGCGGTTCCAGTCGCTTCCAGGCACACCCCCTGTGACCTACCTCCTCCACTTTCCTCCCCCTCCCAATGGTTCATTTAAGTATTTCCCATCAATGGATTAATCCACTGCTGAGATCAGCACCCTCATCATCCAAATCATGTCCCCAAAGCCCCACCTCGGAGCATCATGCGCTGGGGCCCAAGCCTAACACATGAGCCTTTAGGGACGTATCGTATCCAAAACCTAGCAGGAGGGGACAGCCCTGAGCCAGACGGGAGAGCAGGGGTGGACCCCCCAGGCTTGGGACCATACCACGGGCAGGCTTGAACCTGGGAGCAGGGAGAAGTTGCCTGCCATCCCCCCATTTCCCCGGGATCTGAGGCATGGGTAAGACCCGGGCCTAGCGCCTGGCCTCGGGCACCTGCTAAGAAGGCTGGATCCTGTCCCCAGGGCAAATCAGAAGCCTGCTAGAGTCCTGCCCTGCCCAGAAGGGATAGGTACGGCCAGCCAGCCGGGCTTTTCTCTCAGGTGGGTCTGGCTCTGAGCCTGAGGTCCAGGCCGTGCTGAACATCTGCCTCTATCCACCTCTGCCTCCAGGCAGAGAGGAGCCATAGACCTCAGAGAGGAGTGGGATGGATGGCGGAGACAGGAGGGGGCTGCAATATCCTCTGTGGGTATCTGACTGTGGGCAGGCTTCACAGCAGCTCTGGAGTCCTAGAGGTTCAGAGGCAACTGGCCCGGGCGGCTGGGGGAGCAGAAGGCCCGAGGGTCTGGGTGTCAGGGGAGAACACGATAATTCCTATGGGTTCTTGGTTTCTGTGGCGAAAAGAATTTCAGCACACGCCAGTCAGAAACAAAGGCAAAGGTTTAATTCAAGAAAAGTAAAGATGCACATTCAGGGGGAATGTGGGTCATCTCGAGAGTGTGAGAGAGGGGCAGAGAGCGGCTCCAGATCTTTTACCATCCTTTTAATTTTTGGGCGGTACCAGGGATTGAACCGAAGGGCATTCTACCTCTGGGCTACATTCCTAGCCTTATTTTTATTCTTTATTTTGAAACAGGGTCTCATTAAATTGCGGAGGGCCTCACTAAGTAGCTGAGGCTGGCCGTGAACCTGCGATCCTCCTGTCTCAGCCTCCCAAGTACTGGGATGACAAGCGTGCGCCACCACGCCTGGCTTACTGTCCTTTTCTTATAGGCACACTAGAGAGGGGTGGCTAGGAGCACATGGCGGGAAATGGGGCACCATGGGATGGCGGCCTCCTTTATTTGAAGCTTCAGGCTGACAAAAGGTGAAAATTCTCTTTGAGATAGGAATCCCAGGGAGTGGAGATGTGGAGGAGCCGGGGCAGCTGGGGTGCAGGGCTTTTTAGCAAAAGGTATAACTTTTTCTGGGATCCTCCTCCCAGGAAATGGAGGTGAGTGGAACTCTGACAAAGGTGAAGCAAGCTCTCTCTCTCTCTCTCTCTCTCTCTCTCTCTCTCTCATCTAATCGCCTCAGGAATTTCAGATATGGAGCTAGCGCATTATGATTTAAAAGTGTGGGCCTGGCTTTTGCCCGAGAGCAAACAAGCTCTGTTAAAATGTAACTAAAGATTATGAAGTTTTTTTATTTTCCTTTCCTTCCCAGTTTGTCTCCTTTCTACCTAAGATTTTTATTTCTTCTATTCTACCTCATGGGGAGTCACACGTGTGTGCACATGGCGAGGGCGTGTGCTGGGTCCTGGGCAGGGTGCGGGTGGGCGGTAAGCTGGTCCCCAGTGATGTAGGGTGGAGGGCTGAACCTAGCGGCGAGTCCTGATTGATGAGGATTGGGCCTGTATTGATTGCTAATAGGTATTAATTGCTAATAGTAAGAGTAAGCTCTCATACTTAGGCAGCACAATAAAATCCTTTTCTCTGTCTCTAAGTTGTCAGCCAAGAGCTGCAGCCAAGGTTGACCTTGGTCAGCTAAAAGTTGGCTGTTAGTCCAGCTAAACACTGAATGCTAAAAACACAGACACCTGCACTTGAAAGAATTATAGACTCTCACAACAGCTTAGACTAAAAGTTAAAAGATAAAAAAAACCAAGCTATGTTAACCCAATATCAATTACTAATAATACAAAATATTTATGGCCCCAAACCCTCCATACTTGAAAAGACTATATTCCTGTGTCTTTCTTTTCTTTATTATAAAACAAGTTTTCAACATAGTAAGTAGCTTCTAGCAGATAGAGATAAGGAGATGCTGAGAACTCACCACGGACATAGGTGGATAACTCATGCTTTAAACTTTAATGAAAATAAAACAAATAAAATAAAACAAAGAGCAAAGCGGGCTTTTAACATACAGCCCCCTGACCTTGCTAACCAAGCAACACCTTTTGATCGGTGATATCAGACCTATCTGTCCCTGTGAGGATGAACAAAGAAGGCTAGCAGAAGCCAGGCGTGGTGGCGTACGCTTGTAATCCCAGTACTTTGGGAGGCAGAGACCGGAGGATCCGGGTTCGCGGCCAGCCTCAGCGCTCTCTCTCTTTCTCTCTCTCTCTCTCTCTCTCTCTCTCTCTCTCCTTAGTGAAGCCCTCTGCAACTTTGTGAGACCCAGTTTCAAAATAAAGTATAAAAAATAGGGCCGGGGGCGTAGCGCGGAGGTAGAACACCCCTGCGTTCAATCCCCGGTACTGCAAAAATAAATAAATAAATAAATAAATAAATAAATAAATAAATAAGAAGGCTAGCAGAAAAGGTTGAATTGGCTGATCTGCGCCCGCTTTTGGTGGGAAAAGAAGACTATTGGTTAAGCAGGATAAGAAACAAGAGATAACTAATTCTTATAAAAATTGTATGTGTTCAAAGACATCAGTGTCTTACTTTCAAGGCACTCCATGCGTCGCCTCCAATGTAGCGCTTTGATTAGTCTGTCCTCCCTTTCTATCTGTAATAATAAAATTTTGCACCCGGGCATGGTGGCGCATGCTTGTCATCCCAGTACTTGGGAGGCGGAGACCGGAGGATCTGGGTTCACGGCCAGCCTCAGCTACTTAGTGAGGCCTCCACAACTTAGTGAGACCCTGTTTCAAAATAAAGAATAAAAAATAGGGCTGGGGGTATAGTTTGGAGGTAGAATGCCCCTGGGTTCAATCCCCAGTAGCACAATAAATAAATAAATAAATAAATAAATAAATAAATAAATAAAACTTTGCTTAAGCTTGCAGCAATGCAGTTCTGGCTAATTTTTTCTAAACTAGCTAAGACCAAGAACCCACGGCGCCGTCCCATACTGCAACTCTGATCTGACCAGCAGAGCCGCTGCACAGGGCTCCCACGGTGGAAGTGACCTGTCTGTCCCCCTGCGCCCTCTTCTCCACCTGCCTGGGCACCACAGGACACAGGCAGAGTTCAGAGGCTGTGAGGAGCTCAGGGGTGAATCCAGGGCCGCTGTGGGAAGAAGAGGTGTAAGAAAGAACAATAATCTTTTCTGTCAAAAGTTTTAAGGTCATATAAACACTGAGCATGTCCATTTCGTAACAGTAGCCTTCGTAATGTTTTGGTACACGAGTCTATACGCTTCACTCTCAGAAGTATAAAAGTTTCCTATTTCTCCTTTGTTCTAAAGAACAAAACTTGCTCAGTGGGACACTAGTCAACAGGGTTAATTTGTGAGGTCTCACCCGGCCAGTGGGGGATGACACAGTGGGCTACGCGTTAGGAGAGTAACAGGAAGCGCGGCGGGCTTGCCCTGATTTTATGGTGTGCGTGCGCCCTTCTGCACAGAAGTAAAGTGCCTTGCCGAGCTACTTTTGGGTTCATGAGTCTTTATCGAATACGCCCCTAAAATCTGTTTCTAACAAGGGGGAGTGAGGGAGAAGGGGAGGTGTGGCCTGGCAGGAAAGAGGGCGTGGGGAAGGAGGGGAAGGCTAGGGAGGCGTGGAGAGGGGGAGAGCAGGACCCCAGCCTCTCCTGTCCAGGCCCAGCTGCCTGCTCTCTTGCCTGGGGAGTGGGTCTGCCCAGAGGGTGGCCTGGGGGGCGGAGGCCTCCGCAGCCCTCCCCTGCTGCAGAGGGGGAGGAGCGCCGGAGCTGTGTGCTTGGATCTGGACTCCTCACGGTGTCAGAGTGCCCAGCACTGGGAGTGGCTGCGGAGAAAAGGCAGGTGGGTGGGGTGGCCGCTGGCAGAGCTCAGGGCTCCTGCTGGCCCTGACGAGGGTGACAACCTGGCCTGTTGGTGTGGGCCTCCCAAAAGCTGCTGTGGGCAGGACCTTCTCACCTGTGTCGTCTGCAGAGGCTTGACACCCAGGTGGCTTCAGCTGACCTTCCAGAAGGCAGCATGGGTCGTCTCAATGTGTGCCCAGCCTCGTGACCAGAGATCAGAGGAGAGGCATCTTCAGCGATCAGAAGAGAAAGGCCGGAGCTCCCCGGGCGGGTGTGGAGAACTCTAGGAAGCCCCTGGGGCAGAGGGAGGGCTCAGGAGGCAGTGACAGGGGACTCCCCTGGGCTCTTGGGATGGGGCTGGCTTGAGGGTTGACAGTGCTCTTGAGGGTGGCGCTGGAGGGGAAGGGGCTCTGTGGCTCACCGGAGTCCAGGCTGAGCCAGGGCAGGGCGCTCCATTCACATTTTCTTAGGGTGCACCCTTTATGACCAAAGCACAGAGGGCACAGAGGTCCTTGCTATGGGTGGTGGGTGTGGGGACAGTTTCCAGCTAGTAGAGCCAGCCGGATCCCCATGGCCCAGAAGGCACAAGGAGCAGGGGGCAGATTGCATGGTGCTCCAGGAGCCCAGCATTCCTGATGTGCACCCAAGACTTGGAGTGTCCGGGCCCCTGGGGGCAGCGACCACTGCTCTGAGCGTGGTGATGATGCGGTGGGGTCCACCATGGCCTTGTGTTGGTTCTGATGCCAAAGGCCCCACAGGAGGCAAGTTTGGAAGCCACAGTCTTGGACATCTACACCCCCCTGGGAGACCCCTCGGTTTAGAATCCCACAGGCAACAGCAGCAACCTGGTCTGAAGGGGCCGGGAGGGGTGGGCCACTCAATGCAGTTTGCCTTGGCCTGTCCTGGTTTAAGCTCTAAAATTCTCAAGGTGCGGTGGCACACGCCCGTAATCCCAGTACTTGGGAGGCTGAGACAGAAGGATCGCAGGCTCAAGGCCAGTCTCAGCAACTCAGCAACTCAGTGAGACTCAGCAACTTAGCAAGACCCTGATTAAAACACAAAATAGGGCTGGGAGTGTGGATCGAAGGTAGAGCACCCCTGGGTTCAATCTCCAGAACCACAAAAAAGAAATTAATTAATTAAATTAAATTAAAAATCAAGTCCTGGGATCCTGCTAGTCCCATGCAAATCAGAACAGAGGTCGCCCTGGACCTGGTTTGGGCCCCAACATTGTCATGAATTCTGCCTGACCTAGGGTAAAACTGTTCCCTTTTCCAGAATACCCCCCTTCCCTCCGGATCTGACCCAGGTGCTCTGTAGCAAAGTCTTTTACTCCTTCCCTCCCCCCACCGGGACTGGGTGTTTTCTGGGAAGGAGTCCAGGGTGTGGCCGAGAACTCCTGAGGTACCTGAGGTCTTTCATGCAGGTTGAGCATCCCTAACCCCAAAAGCCCAAATCCAAAGCCTTTGACCCTGGCAGGATGCGACAAGTAGGAAACTCCACCCCAACTTCATGGGGTTGCAATCAAAACACAGATGCACAATACAGTTTATTTGGCATCCTCAAAGGAAAACCCCTCCCAGCCCCCTGAGCTGCGATGGATCCTCTGGTGCCCGCCCACCTTCTCTTATGCAAGCACACCCATGAGGGATAAAGAAGCAACGCATGCGCAGGTCCTCCTGCTAAGGGCACATCCCCAGGATGCCCACGTGGGGCCAAGCTCTGGGCACGGCTCACTGTGCGTTTTGCTTATTCTCTGGTCTGTGGTGTAAAGATATTGGAAATGTCAAAAGACAGCCCTGTGGGTAATGGTGATAAGAAAAAGAGGGCGCTGATGTTCATGTCCAGCCGCTGGAGAAACTGGACCCCGGTGCAAGTGTGAAGTCTCTCACCAGGCAAGACGCTGGAATAACCTAAAGAAACAGGATTAAGCCGGGCGTGGTGGCGCACGCTTGTAATCCCAGTACTTGGGAGGCGGAGACCAGAGGATCCAGGTTCGCAGCCAGCCTCAGCTACTTAGTGAGGCCCTCTGCAACTTTGTGAGACCCGGTTTCAAAATAAAGGATAAAAAAAAATAGGGCCGAGGGTGTAGCTCGGAGGTAGAACGCCCCTGAGTTCAATCCCCAGTACCTCAAAAAAAAAAAAAAAAAGAAGGATTAACCGTGCAAGTTCTAGGCTGAGAGTGATGAGTAGAAGTTAACGGAAAATAGAAAAACACGGCATACGGCTAAAAGTGAAGACTGCGATCGTGTACGGAGTGAAAGCGGATCCCAGAGCGCAGTGAACTCATGGCATATTGATCATGAAGCAAGAGAAGATGTACTATGGTGAACTGAACAATGTCCCACGTGAATGCTCACCGGGCTTCTTCTGGGCTGGGTCTTGAATGGCCCCCCAAGGCTTAGTCCTCAATACTACAATGTGCAGAGGCGGGACTCCTGGGGAGCACCTGGACCACTCGGGCTCTGACCGCACAGTGGATTAATCCATGATGGGCTCACTGCTCATGGCGGGAGGGGGAGGTGGTGGAGATGGCAGGGAGTGGGGCCTAGTTGGAGGAGGTAGGTCACTGGGGGCGTGTTCTTTTTGTATGTGTGTGTGGTACTGGGGATTGAACCCAGGGGCATTCTACCTTCGAGCTCCACAGCTCTATTTTTTATTCTTTATTTTGAAATAGGGGCTCGCTGAGTCGCAGAGGGCCTCACTAAGTAGCTGAGGCTGGCTGTGAACCCGGGTCCTCCTGTCTCAGCCTCCCGAATACTGGGATGACAAGTGTGCGCCACCACGCCTGGCTACAAGAAACATCTTTAAAAGCCATGCAGCAGAATGCCTGCTCCTTCCTGGAGGACCCGAGACCTGGGCCCTCAACTGCTTCTGGTGCTGCTTCTCACCGAAGAAAATAGAACATGGTGTGCCACCACCTTTCGATGGAGACAAAGCCACTGCAGGTGGCCACGGAGGCTGCCGCAACTTGCCATCGCTGATGGTCAGCAGCAGTGTGGGCATCTGGGGACATCACCGTGCTGCTTTCGGCTGGATCGATGCATGTCGTATATTTACTATGCGAGAATAAGTATAAAAAGATGATTGCTTATCCGTAGAGTCTCACTTCAGAGGCCTGGATGGCGGAGATGCCGAACCACATGCTGTCCGCGTGGGGGCCGGGGGAGCAGGCCCCGTGCTTCCTGAAGGTCCAGCGCGCACGAATTCACAATCTTTGTCTCCTACACAAAATCATTTAAAGTGCTGTACAAAATTAGCTTCAGGGTGTGTGTACAAGGTCTATTTGAAACATATGTGAATTTTGTGTTTAGGCCTGGGTCTCATTCCCAAGACATGTCATTGTATATACGGAAATATTTCAAAATCTGGAATAAAAAGCACTTCTGGTCCCAACATATTGGCCAAGGGTCACCCAACCTGTACATTTTGTGGATGTGTGGTGGGGGGTTTGCTGGGGATTGAACCCATGGGCATTCTACCTCTGAGCTATATCCCCAGCCCTTTTTATTTATTTTATTTTATTTTATTTATTTTTTGCAGTAGTGGGGATTGAACCCAGGGGCATTCTACCTCTGAGCTATACCTCCAGCCCTATTTTTTTTTATTCTTTATTTTGAAACAGGGTCTCACTAAGTTGCAGAGGACCTCACTAAGTAGCTGAGGCTGGCTGCAAACCTGTGATCCTCCTGTCTCAGCCTCCCAAGTACTGGGATTACAAGCGTGTGCCACCATGCCCAGCTTATTTTATTTTATTTATTTATTTATTTATTTTGCGGTACTGGGGATTGAACCCATGGGCATTCTACCTCCGAACTACATCCCTAGCCCTATTTTTTATTGGTGTGTGTGGGTGTGTGTGTGTGTGTGTGTGTGGTATTGGGGATTGAACCCAGAGGCATTCTACCTCTGAGCTACACCCCCAGCCCTATTTTTTATTCATTATTTTGAAACAGGGTCTCACTAAGTCCTCACTAAGTAGCTGAGGCTGGCTGTGAACCCGGATCCTCCTGTCTCAGCCTCTTAAGTACTGGGATTACAAGCATGCACCACCACACCCGGTCTATTTTTTCTTTTGAAACAGAGTCTCACTAGGTTGCTGAGAATTTTGCTATGTTGCTAAGGCTGGCCTTGAACGTGCAATCCTCCTGTCTCAGCCTCTCAAGTATTGGGATTACAGGTGTGCACCACCATACCCATTTGTGTGTGCACGCACGTGTGTGTGTGTGTTACTGGGGATTGTTCCCAGAGGTGGTATACCTCTGAGCTACTTTGAACCAGGGTCTTGCTAAGTTGCTGAGGGTCTCCCTAAATTGCTAAGGCTAGCCTCAAACTTGCAATCCTCCTGTCTTGACCTCCCAAGTACTGGGATTATTGGCATGCGCCACCACACCTGGCTTTCCCTTTTCAAGTTTTTTTTTTTTTTTTTTTTTTTTGCGGTACCGGGGATTGAATCCAGAGGCATTCTACCTCCGCGCTACACCCCCGGCCCTAATTTTTATACTTTATTTTGAAACCGGGTCTCACGAAGTTGCGGAGGGCCTCACTAAGTAGAGAGAGAGAGAGAGAGAGAGAGAGAGAGAGAGAGACAGGGAGAGAGAGAGAGCTGAGGCTGGCTGCGAACCTGGATCCTCCGGTCTCTGCCTCCCAAAGTACTGGGATTACAAGTGTGCGCCACCACGCCCGGCAGTCCCTTTTCAAGTTTTAAAATGTAGTATCGCTCCATATTTTATTCTGGTTGATTTACATTTTATTTAAATTGCTATTTTGAATACATAGTGCATGACATAATCCAAAAATAAAATGGAACTGGAGAACATTATGCTAAGTGAGATCAGCCCGTCTCAGAAAGTCAAGGATTGAATGTTTTCTCTCATATGTGGAAGCCAGAGAGGAAATGGGAAACACAAGCGTCTCTAAAAATGTGGAGAGAGATCTATAGAATAGTAGAAGGGGGCTGCGGCAGGGAGTCGGGGAGGAGAAAAAGGAGGACTGAGGAAGGAAACTGCTCAAATAATACTATGGCAACAGATGAAGGTGTTACTATCAATTTCACTATCCTGCACACGGAGGGAGGAGAGGGGGCGGAGCAGGATGTGGAAGAAAACACACCAAGAGCTGTGCGTGCATGTTTATATCACAGCGGACCTCACGGTGGTGCACAATTGCAGTGCACCAATAAAGTTATTTTTTTTTGTGTGTGGTTCTGGGGATGGAACCCAGGGGCATTCTACCTCCGGGCTACACCCCCAGCCCTATTTTTTGTTCTTTATTTTGAAACAGGGTCTCACTAAGTTGTTGAGAGCCTCACTAAGTAGCTGAGGCTGGCCGCGAACCCAGATCCTCCAGTCTCAGCCTCCCAAGTACTGGGATTACGAGCATGCGCCACCACGCCCGGCTCAATAAAGTTATTTTTAAAAGCGACACTTGTAGGTGTGTGCTGGTGAATGCCGCGCCCACCGGTTCCTGCCATGTCTCTCTTAGCTTCTTTCTCCTTGCTGCCAATGATTGTTTTTATTCATTTCTTATGCAGACTTATTTTGTTTAAATATAAGCAAATGGAATCACATGTGCGTTCCTCTCCTTTTCTTACACAAAGGTGGACTATGTTTTGCGCTGTTCCGCACTTGACTTTACACAGAACTCAATGTCCTACGAGCATCTCACTTTTTCATAGCTGCTGAGCCATTTAACTGGCCCCTGTTGATGGACACTTGGATTGTCTCCAGAATTTTGGATTTTTGCATTCTTTAGAGTTTTTTTTTTTTTTGTGTGTGTGGTACTGGGAATTGAACCCAGAGGCATTCTTCCTCCGAGCTACACTCCCAGACCAATTTTATTTCTCATTTGGAAACAGGGTCCCACTAGGTTGCTGAGAGCCTCACTAAGTTGCTGAGGCTGTCCTTGAACCTGCGCTCCTCCTGTCTCAGCCTCCCAAGTACTAGAATTACAAGCTGAGCCACCACACCCAGCTTGTAGAGTTTTATATGAAAACATTCTTTTTTTTATTTTATGGTACTGGGAATTGAACCCAGAGGCATTCTTCCTCTGAGCTACACTCCCAGACTGATTTTATTTATTTGGAAACAGGGTCTCACTAGGTTGCTGAGAGCCTCACTAAGTTGCTGAGGCTGTCCTTGAACCTGCTATCCTCCTGTCTCAGCCTCCCAAGTAATGGGATTACAAGCGTGAGCCACCACGCCTGGCTTCCTATTTTTTATTCTTTATTTGGAAACAGGGTCTCACTAGGTTGCGGAGGGCCTAAGTAGCTGAGGCTGACCGTGAACCTGCGATCCTCCTGTCTCAGCCTTCCAAGTACTGGGATTACAAGCTTGCACCACCACGCCCGGTTTATATGAAAACATTCTAACAGTGAATTACTCTTTGGGCCTGGCTTTTTTCACTCAGCATAATTATTTAGAGAGTCCTTCGTGTGGCTGAAGTCCCTTTTGCTGTTGCACCATAGGGACACGCCCTGATTTGGTACTGGTTCCTCTGTGGGTGGGCATTTGAGTTGCTTCTGAGTCTTGCAAATGAAGCCCCAAGTGGCCGCCAGGGAGGAGCTGGGGGAGGACGGCGCCCGCAGGCCACGATGTCCGGGAGCCAGCAGTGCAGGCGGCAGTGGCAGGGTAGCCTGGGCTCTGGCATCCATCGCGGTCCCTAGAAGCTGGCGGAGCAGCAGCAGCAAGGCAGAGGCCCCGGGGCAGCTCTCTCCCTCTCCCCTCCGTGGCTGGAGGGGTCCAAGAACGGGCATTCTCTTCAACAGGATACGGAGACTGTTCAGGCACCAGGAGCACAAAGTTCTCATGGACGGGTTGGATAATGCAGGGAAAACTAGCATCCTTTACCCATTTTCTATGAAGGAAGTTGTACATACATAGCCTACCACAGGAAGCAATGTAGAAAAGATAGTGATTAATAATACATGTCTCCTAATGTGGGGTATTGGTGGTCAAGAATCTCTTCGTTCTTCTGGAACACTCATTCTACTAACGTGGGGTTTGTAATCATTGTTGTGGACAGTACAGACAGACAGAGAATTTCTGTAACTAGAGAAGAGCTCGACAAAATGTTAGCGCACGAGGACCTAAGGAAAGCTGGATTGCTGATTTTTGCTAATAAACAAGATGTTAAAGAATGCATGACTGTAGCAGAAATCGCCCAGTTTTTGAAGCTAACTTCTATTAAAGACCACCAGCGGCATATCCAGGCGCGCCATGTTCTTACTGGTGAGGGATTATGCCAAGGACTGACCTCTTCCCATAGACTCTGCATAAACTTTACCTGAGAGCTGCAAAAATTAGTGGTTTGATATATTTATAATAAACTGATATAAATTTTTTCTATAAGAAGAAAAATTAAGACCGCTTATTTGAAAACAAAGATGAAGTCTCACCGCCCCATGTGCTTTCTCATTCATCCCTTCCACAGTACGTTATTAAAGCTGTGACTGAGGTTTTTCTTGTAATGAATCCTCTCGGGACATTGTAGAGGCAGCTGCTGTAAGTACAAAGGGCGAGGAAGACATTGTGAACTTTAAGAGCTTTATTGTCAGTATCACCCTCCCTCGTTGAATGTTGTTTTCTTCTTGTTCCATTAAGTCAAAGTACAAATCAGCACAGATATTGTTTCCAATATATTTTTTTTTTCGGTACTGGGGATTGAACGCAGGGGCGTTCTACCTCCACGCTATGCCCCCGGCCCTATTTTTTTTATACTTTATTTTGAGACCGGGTCTCACGAAGTTGCGGAGGGCCTCACTAAGTAGAGAGAGAGAGAAAGAGAGAGAGAGAGAGAGAGAGAGAGAGAGGGAGAGGGAGAGAGAGAGAGAGAGAGAGAGAGACAGGGAGAGAGAGAGAGAGAGAGCGCTGAGGCTGGCCACAAACCCAGATCCTCCAGTCTCCGCCTCCCAAAGTACTGGGATTACAAGCGTGCGCCACCACGCCCAGCGTTGTTTCCAATATTTTAAAATGTCGTGTTACTTAAGAAAAGTATTTTGCTTACGGTTGTGAATGTATTATGTATATACCTCAAGTTTAAGTTAATGACTTTGATTTATGTTCTAAGCAAGAGCAAATAATGCGAAAATTAATTATCTTTAGTTATAACTCTAATAAGTACCGGCATTGGTGTTAGTGCCATTTTGTACTTTTCTCCTATGTTTTCTGTATTGTACTAACCAACACCCCAAATCATTGAGCTGCTCTTACAAATATGTATAAATATATACATACACACACACAGAAAAAGCTTGACCTATTTTTTGTTGGCCAATGACCCACATGGAAATGTATAGTCCAGCTGAGTGGATTCCTGGCTTAGTGTTACTAGTGGACAGGATTGCAGAGTGAGCACTTACCAGATTACTCCTTGTGTTGCTCCTTGTGGCATCTAAATTACTGAATATATTATTAATCCATTAATCAGTTCATCATAAATGCGATTAAAACTATCAAGTGATTTCTTCTTAATTGAAAACTATTATGTGAAACATGTCTACCCAGAGAGGTAGCATTCTATAAATGTTATTAAATAATTTAGCTACAGTCTTTTAAAGTATTAAATTGTATGTCAAGCAATTAAAGTGAATTTGAGAATACCAATAAAAGAATACCAATAAAGGCATAAAAATTTTCCAAGTGACACTGATCATTTCTTAACTTGCAAATTTCTTATTTTAGGAGTCTGAAATACTTTGAGATATTTTTGTTTCTATAAGTTTTACCTTCTTTTACCAAATAAATACATTAACAATTAAAAATGCAAAATTTTTATGCTTTTGGCTGAAAAATTGATTGATATGATATATTATTTGTGTTAAGAATTAACTTGATCTTTTATTTTTTCTTAGGGTTTTTTTATCTCTGAAAGCTGAAGATATTTCTGTCATAACTGTAAACAGAATTATTCTTAACTGTGTTAAAACATATTCTTGGGTATTTGTATGTTTTTCATGCCCTGAAATTTTGAAGGTTAATCCAAACTGACATGTTTTAGAATATTCAAGAAAAGAAAAAACTACTTTTAATACCAGCCTTTTAAAGTTCATGAAGATTTTGGTAAGGAATAAGAGTACATGTTAAAAGCATTGATGAAACTCTGAAAGTTCCTTTCTATAAAATATAAATGCTCAGTATGTAAATCCGAGTTAGGTGTGGGAGATCAGTGTTAACATCGGATGTCTTATGTTTTACATTTATGTTATAATGTCCAAAGTGCAAATATAACATTTGACTAGCATGTACTTGACTAGCTGGGCGTGGTGGCACACGCCTGTGATCCCAGTGCTGGGAGGCTGGGACAGGAGAATCACAGTTTTGAGACCAGCCTCAGCAACTTAGGGAAACCTTCAGTAATTTGGAGAGACCCTGTTTCAAAATTAAAAATTCAAGGCCAGCTGCAGCCATTTAGGGAAACTCTCAGAAACCTAGTGAGATCTTGTTTCAAAACAAGAAATTAAAAAGGCCTGGGTGTGTAGCTCAGAGGTAGAATGCCCCTGGGTTAAATCCCCAGTACAAAACCAAACCAAACAAAAAGTACTTGGCTGTAATCCCAGTACTTGGGAGGCTGAGACAGGAGGATCACAAATTCGTTGAAACCCTCAGCAACTTAGTGAGACCCTGTTTCCAAAAAATAAATAAATAAATAAATAAAAATAAAAAGGGCTGTGGGTGTAGCTCTGTGGTAGAATGGCGGTGGGTTCCACTGCCAGTACCACAAAAGTTCTTGGCTGAGAGTGATGAGGACCAGAGGAGGAAGAAATAGGAATTCAAGGATGAAGCAAGAGGGAAGGGCCCCGGACTGACTGCTGAGACTGCGTACCCCCACCCCGTGCCTCGGTTTCTTCTCCAGGACAGCACCTCCAGACGCCAGGAGCCGGTCTGGCTGCAGGCTCCCTCTGCACCCCTCGGTCTACACTGGCTTCCAGGGTGTCCTGGGGTGCAGGCGTCAGGCCGTGGGGTCAGGGGTCCGGGGGCAGCTCGCGGGGTCGGTGGCCCCAGGGCTCCGGGCGGGCGCAGCCACGGAGCCGCCCCACCCGCCGCACCCCGCCCGGCCGCGCAAGGCGGCGGAGCAGGTGCCGATGCCCAGCCATGGCCGAGCTGCGGACGCGGGCGGGTGAGTGCGGCCGGCGGGCGGGCGGGTCCCGGCAGCCGCCACCCCGACGGGGTGCAGGGTGACCTCGGGGCCAGGTCGGCGGCGGCTCCGGGACCCCGAGACCCCGGGAAAGCGAGCTGGGAGCCGGGGCGCCTGAGCTGGAGCTTCTAGCAGCTGGGGAGGGGACGCGTAGGCGAAGAGCGCAGAGGCCCCGAGGCCCGGCATGCTGGGGAGGAAGGGGGAGCCAGGTGTGACCCCGTGCCCGGGAGGTTCAGGCCAGCCTCAGCCATCTAGCGAGTTAGTCAGACCCTGTTTCAAAATGAAAAAATAAAATAGGGCTGGGGGAGTAGCTGGGAGGTAGAATGCCCCGAGTTCAATTTCCAGTTTCTCTCTCTCTCTGTCTCTCTGTCTCTCTCTCTGTCTCTCTGTCTCTCTCTCTCTGCCTCTCTCTGTCTCTGTCTCTCTCTCTGTCTCTCTGTCTCTCTCTCTCT
>PVJS01043425.1:0-17075 GCA_004027185.1 Glis glis | reverse complement strand
AATAGCCAAAAGAATTTTGAAAAAGAACAAAGTTGTGCTTTTAAGGGTTATTTTTTTTTCGGTACTGGGGATTGAACGCAGGGGCGCTCTACCTCTGCGCTACACCCCTGGCCCTATTTTTTTTTATGCTTTATTTTTGAAACCGGGTCTCATGAAGTTGCGGAGGGCCTCACTAGGGAGAGAGAGAGAGAGAGAGAGAGAGAGAGAGAGGAGAGAGGAGAGAGGAGAGAGATAGGTCGCGCACGCGCGCATGCGCGCTGAGGCTGGCCGCGAACCCGGATCCTCCGGTCTCCGCCTCCCAAAGTACTGGGATTACAAACGTGCGCCACCACGCCTGGCTTTAAGGGTTATTATACAGCAACAGTATCAAACAATATGGTACTGGCATCAAGATACACAAATATAGGCATGGTGGCGCACACCTGTAATCCCAGTACTAGGGAGGCTGAGACAGGATGGTAGGTTTTGAGGCCAGTTTCAACAACTTAACAAGACCCTAAGATAGAAATAAAAAGAGCTGGGGGTGTAGCTCAGAGGTAGAATGGCCCTGCATTCAATCCCTAGTACCCCCTCCTAAAAATAAGATACACAAATATATCAATGGAACCTTTATTTATAAAGTTCAGAAATGAATCCAAACATTTATGGATACTAGCAATATAATAAAAATGCAAAGATAACTCAATGAAGACAACAGTCTTTTTAACAAATGATTTAACAATTAGATATGTTGAAAAAAATCAAGTTTGACATATAGCTTGCATCATATATAACTAAGAAGTCAAAACAGGTTGTAGATTTAAATATGAAGCTTAAAACTGTAAAATTTCTAGAAGATATAAGTAAAATTACATGACAGTGAGATACAGTTTTTTAGATACAGCTCCAAAACCAAGATTCATAAAAAAATAAACTGATGAATTGGACATCATCAAAATAAAAATTTAGCTCTTCAAAAACACTCTGAAGAGACTGTGAAAACACAGCCACAGATTGAGGACTTGTATCTAGAACATATAAAGAAGCGGAAAACTCAAGAGTAAGAAAACAATCCAATTAAAACAAACAAACAAAAAAAACCTGGCAGAAACATTTGAAGAACTATTTCACCAAACAAGATACACAGACTTACAATAAGACTACGAAAAGAAGTTTCAACATCATTACTCATTACAGAAATGCAAATTAAAACCACACTGAGATACTATAAAAATGCTTAAGATTAAAAAAGACTAATTGTACCAACTATTGATGATGATGTGGAAAAACCAATTCTCATATCCTGCTGATGAGAATGTAAAATGGCACAACCAGTTTGGAAAACAGTGGGTAGTTTCTTAAAAAATTAAGTATGTGCTTACCATATGGTTCAACCATTCCACCACTATATATTTACCTGAGAAAAAGTAAAGCATATGTTCATACAAAGACTTGTACATAAATATTCACAGTAGTTTTATTTGTAATAGATGAAAAAAAGGAAAAACTGTTTACCAAGGAGAGTAGACAAGTTGTGCATATCATTACAATGGAATGCCACTCAGCAACAGAAAGGAATTAACTATTAATACATGCTACAGCATGGGTGAATCTCAAAACAATAATGCTGAATGAAAAAAGAAGAAGAAATATTTGAAGCAATAATAACTGAAAATTCCCCAAATCAATGTCAGACAGCAAACACACATCCAGGAAAATATCAAGCATGAAAAATATCCCAAAAGACAGACCTAGGCATATCATACTTAAATTGTAGAAAATAAAAAAAACCCTGAAAGAAACCAGGGGATGGGAAGGAGGAGTGGAGAGCATATTACCTATAGAGAAGCCTAGATAATCATTACTCTGACTTCTTAAAAACCATTCAAGCAAGAACCAAGCAAACTGAAATACATAATGAGTAGAGAGGGAAAAAAAACAAACTTAGAATTCTGTATCCTGCAAAACTGTCAGCAAAAGTAAAGGAGAAATACTTTCTCAGGCAAATAAAAATCTAAGAAATTTGTTGCCAGTTGACTTGCCTTGCAAAAAAACATGAATTCTTCAGAGAAAAAAATGATACAGTCATAGACTCAGACCTACAATAAAAAGGAAGAATATCATAAAAAAGAGAAGATAAAATAAACCTTCTATTTTTCTTTGCTATTGTTTTTCTTTTTGTGGTACTGGGGATGGAACCCAGGGACATTCTACCTCTGAGCTATACCCCCAGCCCGATTTTTTATTCTTTATTTTGAAACAGGGTCTCACTAAGTTGCAGAGGGCCTCACTAAGTAGCTGAGGCTGGCCGCAAACCCAGATCCTCCGGTCTCAGCCTCCCAAGTACTGGGATTACAAGCGTGCCCCACCATGCCTGGCTTTCTATTTTTCTTATTCTTAACTGATTTAACAAATAGTTTGTTCCAAATAATGGCAACAATATAATTTTGTGAGTTTCCTGCATGTATAAGTATGCATATATATATGCTTACAGGTGAGCGAAATGCATGACAGCAATGATAGAAGGGAGAAATTAGGATTATTTTGTTATAATTAGGTACTGGAACTACTGGTGAAGTGGCAGACGGTTATTTGAATGTATGCTTCAATTAGTTTTAGATGTACATTGCAAGCAGTAGGGCAACCACTAAACAAGTAAAAAGAGAGAGCCGGGTGTGGTGGCGCACACTTGTAATCCCAGTACTTGGGAGGCAGAGACCGGAGGATCCGAGTTCGCAGCCAGCCTCAGCTACTTAGTGAGGCCCTCTGCAACTTAGTGAGACCCTGTTTCAAACTGAAGAATAAAAAATACAGCTGGGGGTGTAGCCCAGAGGTAGAATGCCCCTGGGTTCCATCCCCAGTACCGCAAAAAAAAAAAAAAAACCAAAAACAAAACAACAAAGAGAGGTATAACTGAAATTCTAAGAAAGGGGAAAGAACAGAATCACATAAAATGCTCAAAAGCAGAAATCCACAAAAAGCAGAAAAAGGAAAAGAATCAAAGAATAACAACAAATACAAAACAGTGGTAAAATCTGTAAATATTAATTCACCTATTTCAATAGTCATTTTGAATACCAATGGTGTAAAACCACCAATTAACAGACTGTCAGAATGAATTAAAAAACAATATCCAACGCCGGGTGTGGTGGCACACGCTTGTAATCCCAGTACTTTGGGAGGAGGAGACCAGAAGATCTGGGTTCGTGGCCAGCCTCAGCGCGCTCTCTCTCTCTCCCCCTCCCTCTCCCTCTCTCTCCCTGTCTCTGTCTCTCTGTCTCTCTCTCTCCCCCTGTCTCTCTCTACCTAGTGAGGCTCTCTGCAACTTCGTGAGACCCGGTTTCAAAATAAAGTATAAAAAAATAGGGCCGGGGGTGTAGCGCGGAGGTAGAACGCCCCTGGGTTCAATCCCCGGTACCGCAAAAAAAAAAAAAAAAAAAAAAAAACAATATCCAACTACATACTGTCTATAAAAAACACATTTTAAATAGAAAGACAGAGGGTTTTTTGTTTTGTTTGGTGGTGCTGGGGAGGCAATCTACCTCCGAGCTACACACTCAGTCCTTTTTTTTTTTTTAATTTTTTATTTGGAAACAGGGCCTCACTAAGTTGCTGAAGCTGGCTTTGAACCTGCAATCCTCCTGTCTCAGCCTCCCAAGTACTGGGATTACAGGTGTGTGACACCGCCCCTGGCTGACAGAGATTTTTTTTTAAAGTACAAGGATAGAGATGATTCTGGGAAGACGGTAGGGTAGAAAGCACCAGGAATGTTTCTCCAACTAGAAAACACTTACACTGGTAGAATCTCGATGGTGTAACTATTTTGGAACTCTATATAGTCTACTAAAGACTTGCAATGCCCAGTGGGAAGGCTTATAGATGGGTAGTTTGTGATCTATTTTGATCATGGAACACTGGTTAATATCAGTCATTAGCATAGTAGCAAGTACCCACCCCCAGCCATAAGCCCCAGGACAAGCCGCCACAGAGGTACTCTTGGAACAGTTTGCACTTAGCTTGCTGGAGCCTAAGTGGGCAAAAAGAACCCTATCTTCCAACTACCTGGGATTTGTGCTTTATCACTGATTCTCGTAACAGAGGAGCAGACAATGGGCTAGCAGCTAGTTGTTTCACCTAGACTCACTGATACAAGGCCTCCCCAACCCCTTAAGTGACTTGCAGGGTATTTAAAGGGCCAACACCTTTTTTTCTCCTCCCTTTATTCTTTTTCCTCCATACTCTTTGGAAAAGTGATGTTAAAGACTAACACATTTAAAAGTCACATATACAGGGGAAATTAGAAAATCACCATACATATCAGGGAAAGCAGGCTCAGAAAAAGAACGGTAACGGCCTTCAGTTTATGCTTGATCCTGAGCAGTGACAGTCTACATAAAAAAAAAAAAAGCCAAAAACAGCAAAATAGGTGGGAAGGCTACTTTGGCAAAACCAATTTTAAAACATTTGAAATAACAAAGTACACCTAAATTCAGGAGCCAATAAGCAAAATATGAGGCAGCATTTTCAAAAATATCAAGTTATATGATATAGATAAAATCTACTGCCTAGCTCTTAAATCAGCTTTTCTGAGTTCAAAAAGGGTCATTCATAATCTAGACCTTCCTCTGTGTAAACAGTAAAAACAGTTTAGGCTGTATTATAATTGTCCTAGTGTAATACTACCTTGAATGAGATTTTTAATTCATCCAAAAGTAGGGCATGAAAGGAGGCTTGTGCATTTACTTGTTTTCAATGCTAAATTTTAGTTGTACTTGGTATTATGAAAACTAGGATCATACTTGTGTCACAATTCAAAAGGCAGGCATCCATAAGGCATCTGCATAGCTCCTTTGAAGGGAAAAAAATTCTATTTTGAACCATTCTTGCTTTATGCTAATAGTTGGTAAAAGAAAAAATATTTCTCTCTCCATATGATTTCCCAATTTACTGTCAGGTCTGACAAAGGTTTAAACTATGTTTTGGTGGTACTGGGGATTGAACCCAGGGGCATTCTATCTTCATGGTAAACCTCCAGCCCTTTTTATTTTTCATTTTGAAACAGGGTCTCACTAAGTTGCTGAGGCTGGCCTCCAACTGCAATCCTCCTATTGTAGCCTCCCAAGTACCTCTGAGATTCCAGGCGTGTGACACCATGCCTGGCTCTGACAAAGGTTTAAATTCCTGTTCTGCTACACCTTTTGATCTTGCAAATGTTTAACCTTTATCTTAGTTTTGTCACCTGCTGATGAAATAGAAATGTCACCCTACTAATTTACAAGATTACTGCCTAAGTTTAAAAGGCTCATGCATACATCTATGTCAGAAGTAAAACTCTATAAATAACACCAATTCTACCACTCTGGAGAGAGAGAGAGACTATTCTACTTGTAGAAAACAGTTTTCTTATAAAGAACAGTCAAACCTTTCTCTTTAAATATGGCATCATTAATATTTCAGATTCAATTATTTGGGTTCTACAACATGGCATTAAGTTCTAGTAAATCCTGAGGAAAGACATTTAATTATTTTGGCCATATTGATCAAGAAAAACAAAAGCTTCTGGGTAAAGGCAGGAAGTCATTCAAGGTCATCCAGAATTTTTAGAGCATCCTAAATTTGTGATAGAAAAAGATCTTGAATATCATTAATGTAACACCAAAAATTTACAACAAAAGAAAGTGCATACTGAAGAAGTTAAATGAATTTGCTCAAGTTGTATAGCTAATATGGCTAAGAAGATCTAAATTACAATCCAAATGTTCTTTACACTATAAATACCACTCTGCTTTTTAAAATTTTTGACTATTTCCCCTTTTTGGGTTAACCGTGCTTTTTTCATATCCAAGTGACTTTCATTTTTCCAGAAGTTTGTTATTTCAACTATTTTTAGTCAACCAATAATCTACCTTTTTAAGTTACCAATTCAAACAACTAGTTTCCCAACTATATTCCCTTTCTTCCTTCCTATGAAAATCCCAACTTACTCAAGATATGGCAATATATTCAGTGAGGATGAACCCCTATTCCAGCACGAGGCGATGGACGTGGCAATGAACTATACTTGATCCAAGCAAAAAACTAGTCCTATCCTAATTTGCTGATGGATTGGTTGAGAGTGTAACCAATGAAACCTCATGAGGGAGTTTTGTGAGGGATCTAGAAAAGACAGTTTCCTTTTTTTAAACAACAACAACAAAGGAAATGTACAGAACCCCCCCTTTCCATTTTTTGGGGGGTTTTCTGAGTTCATGATGCAGCAGTCGCATCTCTTGCCATGAAGAGAAAGCCAAAGAGTCTCACAGAGAAGCTCGCCCAGAGCTCTGACATTGCTGTCTTAACATTCTGGCCAATACCCATAATCACTTTACTCCGGATTAAATTATTACACAAGCAATAAATCTCCATTTAGTCAGGTAGTCAAAGCTTCCTAATAGAAAACTTGTTAATTTCTAGTGAAATCATCTTACCTCCCTTCTGTATTAGAAGGAAAGCCTTCCTTTCAAATCAAATGATATAAATATATAACTTAAATTAGTTTTATTAAAAATCAGGTATATTGCCGGGCGTGGTGGCGCACGCTTATAATCCCAGTACTTTGGGAGGCGGAGACCGGAGGGTCCGGGTTCACGGCCAGCCTCAGCTCCCCCCCCCCTACTTAGTGAGGTCCTCCGCAACTTCGTGAGACCCGGTTTCAAAATAAAGTATAAAAAATAGGGCCAGGGGTGTAGCGCGGAGTTAGAACGCCCCTGGGTTCAATCCCCGGTACCGCAAAAAAAAAAAAAAATCAGGTATATTATTTTTAAAATGCTGTTTAGTGTTCTACAAAATTCAAAACATCAGAATCTGACAAAAAAAATCTAAAATTAATGACTGGGGATTGAGCCCAGGGACATTCTACTGCCCAGCTACAACCTAGCCCTTTTTATTTTTTATTTTGTAACAGTTTCATTAAGTTGCTGAGGCTGGCCTCAAACCTGCCTTCTCCTGTCTCAGCCTCCCAAATACTAGCATTATACAATATTAGAATTAACTATTTTAGCCAATGATTCAAATCTACTTGGATAACCCAAATTTCAAAAACAAGGTAAAAACTTCTTTTATCTACTTAACAATAAGTGATCACCATACTACCCTATTAAAAAACAGAAAAGATAAGAGTTCAAGATGAGCTTGAAGGGTATGCTTTCTTAGAACTATAATTTCTAGATCATCTGTTTTGGGTGTTGCTACAGCAACTTTATGAATCATTGAGTTTTCGCCCCTCCATAATGTAGAGGTACATTTATTTCCAGCAAAAAATATACATAAATGAATTTTATATTAGAGTAAATTATGTAGTTTGGTCACAATTTAGTTAATTAAGGAAACAACTGGCCACCAAGAAATATATAAAAAGAGACATTTATCCTTATCTCCACTCTAAGTTGTCCTACAGGTCAGTCCTGAATAATAAATGTACTGTATCTTAAGTCTGAAAACTTTCCAACCCCTATATTTTTATTTACTGAGAAACTTAATCAGACAAAAATTAATCAAGAATCTTTGTAAAATGCTCACCATGATTACTTACAGAAAGCAAATCTGATCTCATAATCACATTAGATAAAAACTTAATAGAAATGTCTGTTACTTCAAGTAAACAATAAAGAATCCTCATCTGAAATGCAAGTTTGTGAGGGGTCATGATTGCTGAAACTTACTTTCAAATGGGGTTCAACAAAAGAAAAATAAAGAAAAGTACACATGTATATATAAAGTATAAGAGAAAGTAAATGTGGCAAAATGTTATCAATGTTGTACCTTAGTAAAGGGTACATAGGTGTTGAGTATTTTTTCAACATTCTTGTGTTTGGAAAAATTTCAAAGTAAAAAGTCTGGGAGAACAAAGGATCCTCACTGGCTTTTAGGACTCTTGTACCTTTAGTTATTACCATGAATATATATTCAGTGTTTTCCTTTTTGCCTCAAGATCCTATGCTCTTATTTGAAACAAGCTTTACAGAATTATATATTTTTAACAAAAATCACAATTCTGGAAAAGTTTTAAAAAGTAGGTTTAAAGGCTGGTATCAGTGAATTATTTTACCTGAAAGTTAACATCTTCTTTCTTAAATATTAGTGCTCGAACTTCATCGGGATCTCCATTAAAAATAGCTTGCACCAGTGATGGCTAAAATATGAGAGAATAATAAAAACATTAGTTCTACCACATGAATAATTCTATCTCTATTTCCTATAACTGCTTCTTCTTCTTCCTCTTCTCTCTCTTTTTTTTTTTTTTTTTTTTTGCAGTATTTGGGATTGAGCTCAGGGACACTTTACCACTGAGCTACATCCCGAGGCCTTTTTTTATTCTGAGACAGGGCCTTGCTAAATTGCCACGCTGACCTCGAACTTGTGATCCTTCTGCCTCAGCCTTCTGAGTAGCTGGGATTACAGGCATATGCCCCATGCCCAGACATTCCACATTTCTAAATCTAAAACTTTTCTGCTCTATAGCAGTAATCACTTTTTGACACAAACCAGAAGTTTTATGAAGCCAAATCATATCAAAGTACAAGATTCATCCTGGGGAGGGGGACAGGGAAGGGCCTAATTAAAAAAAAATGTATCAATTCAGTTGGATCAAAATTAAGTAGCATAATAAACACAATCAGATTTTATTTCTTGTAAGTCTCTTGTTTATATATGATAGAAAGAATTTCAAATAAAAGCCCGATTTTTCAACATCTACTTGTGGAATAAAACTTGCCCAAGAAGCAATTTCCAACCCACACTGAGGCCATGAAAGTAGGCCCCTTTGAAGTTTGGGGCATGAAAATAACACCCATAGGTCCGTGTTATACATATATACCCCAAAAAAGTAAACTTGGCAGCTGATGAAAACTACTACTATTCAAAGACCAATACATATTATATACTTGAATAACACGAAAAGACAAACACATGCATGTCTAAATATAATTTCCTAATCAACAACACAGCCTCTCTAAGGTATCATATTATACTAGTTGAATAAGGAACCAGTTGACAACATTAAAAATAAGGTTAAAGATGAAGTCTGATTCTTTCTCATATAAAGTCTTGCATGTAAATACATAAAAAGTCTTTATAGAAAAGGCTGTGCCTTGGTGTTGTTGGTAGTAGTCAACCTTTCTTAAAATATGCAGAGTTCCTGATTCTTATCACATCACTTCTAAAACCACAAAATAAAAACAGAAGCATGGTTGTCATAACTACTATTTCTCCATTTTTTAAGTCTTTTTAAGAAATTAAGAGATAGTATAGTCCAAAGTGTTATCTACGCATTTGAAAAGTAAAAATAAAAAATGTGTTTTTTATATACAAATAATATTGCATCATATTGACACATATATTGCTTTGAATTTTTAATGAAAATAATGGAAACGAACTGTTTATCCTAAAAATAAAATTTATACTACAAGCTTGGCAGAATATAAGAAATAAAAACTTTCATATCTTACCAATACATTTCCAGAAGGTGGAGAATATAGAGCTTTATTTTCCTGTGGCAATTTAGAAATGAATGCAGGAGACTCATCTTCTACCTCCTCCAAAACAACAATACACACTCGACTCATTCGCTCTTTTAAAACATTAAATTCTAAGCTATGTGATAAAAGTCACAGTTGGAAGAGCACAAGTAGTTTTTCCCTCGTCTTCTGTACAACACTTACAAACATTCTCTGAACAGTGTAGCTAGTTTTACAGTTAATAAGTATTATTAAAGAAACTGAAATTTTAAATTATGATATATAAATTGTAAATTCCTAAAAATAACAAAATTCTACTATGTTCTGTTGGGTTATTGCAATACTTAAAAATACTTTCACACCAACATGTCAACAATTAAAACTGAATCCAGTACAAGCTTGTTTAAAAATATTTTCCCTACCAAAATAGTCATATTGCTCTGAAATTTACTTGTATAAAACAATAATTGTTTTTGGTGATAAACACCACCACACAAAGAATGAAATGAGAAACAACTGCTGTGAGAGATGATCACAGCTATACCCAGTCTTGCTGCAAGGTCATATAGTTACCAATAGGCTGGCTTGCTTACAATTGAAAATAAAAAATAAAATCTCACTATTCTGTTTCCACTTCTAATTTGTCTTCATCTCTTCAGCTTCACTAATTTAATGCAGATCTTATCCAGGAAATTAAAAGAAAAATAAAAAGATCTAGAGCTCGGCACAAATTCTGAAAATGAAGCTCAGAGGTTGTCAATTCCTTCTGTGTTTGGGGGGGAAAAACCTCTCTGCATTAATAGCGAAGCTGCAGTACATTTACATGTGATGAGTCAGACCACGAGAGACAATAGGACTCTTGGTACTAGAATAGAGCTTGATTAATCCAGATTTCCCATATAATAGAAGAAACACAGATAGCTTTATTCCCATCGATAGCCTAACCAAGGCAGAGCTTTCATTCTTTCTCCATCAGGCAGTCGTCGGTGGCAGCTCCAGCAAAAGGGCACAGGCACCAGGCAGAAATGGTGATAGAGGAGAATCCTAATAGAACAAGCAGGCTGTGAAGGAATTAGAAGGCATTTGAGCTCAAATTACTGCTTCAGGGTTTTCATTTCAAAAAGAGAAAGAGGAAAAATTTTAAAACAAAACAAAACAAAACACAGTAGTTCATCATTCCAGCATTTCCTTTGATCTCCACATGAACACAGCTTCCATTAAATAGTCTTCATTCAGAGGAAAAAATAGCAGACTGTGCATCTTCTTTGAGCCAACTACTTTTATTCAATCATCTGCCTCTGTGCCAATATAGTTTCCTTCCACAGTGAAAACCGCTACAGTTATCTTTTCCAGTCGATTTCAGATGCTTTCCTGTTCCTCAGATGATCTTGCAAAATCCCACTGACATCCCCAAACGAGTAGGTCCTTAAAAATATCTATAGAGCCTCAGGATCGCTGCACAAAAGAATTCCAACTGAGCAACAGTCTGAGGAGCAAAGACTGCAGACCCGCAGGATGAAATGCCTAGTAATGCTCACATGTTACACTTACCAGAGAGCTGAGCTACTGCTCAGGATGTAACTTCCTCTAGCTGGAGAAAAAAATAGTGCCTTTGGACAGCCTTCACAATTAGAAGGTTCATGCCAGTTCTGTGACTAATCCGGATCAAACTGAAAAATTCTATAACTGAAAAACGAGTGTGCTTTTAACATTTTCCACTAAAAGCCACAGGAAATCTGGTGTACTGCCTCTGCTGACTAACACTGGATTTAGCAAGTAAACAATTCCAAACAGCTTAACTGCTTTCGTACGTTACAATATAGCCAATGTTTAACCCTATAATGACAGCTGCAGTAAGAATATGACTTCAATGAACTCATAAAAAAGATTTAGAGAGGAAGAAAAATAATTTATGAGACCATAAAAACCATGAACCTAAGTTAAGGTGTTATGTTTTGCTAAGACATTTTTATGTTATTTTCCAGAATGCAAATGAAGTTTAAACAAAAGAAAATTTGAGATTTTCTAACAATTTCTAAGTTGTTGAATTTAAGTATTTATATTTTAATGGAAAAAATAAAAGTTTCATAGAAATAGAAATCCTAGCTCTAAAATTCTATGAATCATTTGAGTTTTTGCTAAAGAAAGTAAATAATCCATCTGGGTGCAGTGGCGAACTCCTGTAATCCCTGTATTTGAGGCTGAGACAGGAGGATATCAGGTTTAAAACTAGCCTTAGCAATTGAGTGAGACCATGTTTCAAAATAAAAAGGGCTGAGGGTGTAGCTCAAAAGTGGAATGCCCCTGGGTTCAATCCCCAGCACCAAAACAAACAAGCAAACAAACAAACGAAAAAATTAAAATAATCCTATCCTATCTGGACATGTTATAAAACTTTAAAAATTTGTTAAACAGCTATATAAAAACAACTGCTTAAAGTCCTTGGTTCTGAATTATCTGCATGTCAAAAGTACACAGGGAAATGCAAAGAAAGAATCTCTTTCCCCTACAAAATAACTTCCCCAAAGTAATAAGTGTCAAAATCAACTATTTGGGGGCTAGGGTTGTAGTTCAGTGGAACAGCACTTGCATAGCAAGCGTGAGATTCTGGGTTTGATCTCAAGCACTGTAAAAACAAAAACAAAAACAGAACAACAAAAAACCCAATCACTTTGTAGTTGTCCCTCCCATTTCTCTATCTACCCAATGATGGGAATAACAAACAAAAAGCCATGGTCCCACTTCAATTTGTGTTTTCTTTTCTATCAACTAGTATTGCCGGGTGTGGTGGCGCACGCTTGTAATCCCAGTACTTTGGGAGGCGGAGATCGGAGGATCCGGGTTCGCGGCCAGCCTCAGCTCTGTCTCTCTCTCTCTCTCCTTAGTGAGGCCCTCCGCAACTTCGTGAGACTCGGTTTCAAAATAAAGCATAAAAAATAGGGCCGGGGGCATAGCGCAGAGGTAGAATGCCCCTGCGTTCAATCCCCGGTACTGCAAAAAAAAAAAAAACTAGTATTTTTATTAATAAACATATTAGTTATTGTTGAACACTTACAATGTGCTAGGTGCTGTAAATTCTCATGTGATGCTCCAGTAACCTTGTGACATTCCCATACCATAAAGCATAGGTTCCCAAAGTGGGCAATATTGACCCCCCCCAGGGGGAAAGCTGTGAAATGAAATATAGATACATAAAAGAGTGCAATACATGTCACTAAATCTTTTTTATTTACTTAAAGAAAGTAGATTTCTGTGGGGGGCACTGAGTAAATTTTTTTCTGAAAAGGGGGAGGACATGTCAAATAAGTTTGGGAATCTCTGTGAGAAAAAAGAGACTCTGAAAGAAGTATTTCCCCCCAAGTTACCCAAATTACTAAACATGTACCTAATCTCAAACACATACTCATATCCCCAAGATTTCAGCAACCTATAATACAAGCTTATAAAAGTTATCTTAAAAGATAGGTAACCAATGGCTGTGAAAACTTTAAAGGACTATTATTATTTCAATAATATTAACAAACAAGTTATTTATTTTTTCGGTACTGGGGATTGAACCCAGGGGCATTCTACCTCCGAGCTACACCCCCAGCCCTGTTTTTTTATTCTTTATTTTGGAACGGGGTCTCACTAAGTTGTGGAGAGCCTCACTAAGTAGCTGAGGCTGGACATGAACCTGCAATCCTCCTGTCTCAGCCTCCCAACTACTGGGATTACAAGCGTGCACCACCACGCCCAGCCAAACAAGTTATTTTTAAAGAAAGATTTCAGAGCTAGTTTTACCTCACATGTCTGAGTCAGTTTACTTATCAAACCATGTAAAAAAAAAAAAAAAGGGAAAATCCCAACATGATATAGGAAACTTAAGACTACTAGAATTTAAGAAACAAAAAACCACGGAAAGCTAGAGAGTATCAACTATAAAAGAACCTTTAACTTCCTAGGGGTTCGCTAGTTATTTTTGTTTTTGAGATGAGGTCTCACTACATTACCCACACTGGCCTCCAACTCCTAGATTCTAGCCACTCTCTGGTCTCAGCCTCCCAAGTAGCTGGAACTACAGGCCCATGACACCATTCCTGTCTCTAATAGCTATTTTAAAATATTTAGCCAGGAATGGTGGCACATACCTGTAATCCCAGTATTTGGGAAGCGAGACAGAAGGATTGCAGATTCGAGGCCATCCTTAGCAAATAAGTGAAATCCTCAGCAACTCAGAGAGACCCTGTTTCAAAATAAAAAGGGTTGGGGAGGGGGGAGCTGAGAGGTAGAATGCTCCTGGGTTCAATCCTCAGTACCAAAAATAAATACATAAAAATGCTTTTAAGCCAAATTACAGATATGCAAATATTTTAACATACATGATGTTATCCATCTCTACATGGCTGAATCAAATATATTATCTTACTATTTGAAATATCTGAAAGTGAAATCATAGTAATAGTATCCTATATTCCATCTTCAGGGCTGTTTTAACCCCCAAAATAGAATCTCTTTTTAAATGGATAATTTTAACTTGTTCCAAAAATATCCAGAGTGTAAGCTCCCCTACTCAGACTTAAGCAGGTACATCCTATTTCTTGTTCTAGATCAACTTCCATACTTGGGTTTTCCCAAACAGAAAGCAAGTTCCCTGAAGCCAGAGGCTATGTTATATATATAGTTTGTTCCCTTCCACTTTCTTCTACCTGTAAATAATTTCACTGAAACGAATTCCTATTATGTCACAGGACTCTGGAGTGGCAGATGTATTAAAAAAATGTGTGTGTGTGTGGGGGGTGATACATATACACTTTAATTAGAGAACACAGTCACTAAGGTACAAAAAAAACATGAGTTTCATACTTCTAATAAATGAACTAAAATTCAGAGCTGACAAGATTAAAAAAGATAAAAGTTGAAGACTAAAACTAAGGGCTCAGGAGTAAGCCTATCTGCAGTTCAAATTCTGATTCTATCATTTATTAGCCATTTAAGTTAAATTCCCTGAGTCCAAGTTTCTTTATACTTACAACACAAGAATAATCTCGAGATTTTTATGAGGAAAAGTACTGTAGTAGCACAGTATTTAAGAATGGAGGCTTTGTAGTCAAATTGCCTGGAATTGGAATCTACTTCCCACTAACTAACCTAACCCTGTGTCCTTGAGCAAGGTTCATTTAACACCCAAAGAACAATTAACAGACTCTTTTTCACAGAGTTGTGAAATTCAAACATGATAATCGTGTAATTATGGATATTTGGGATAGCTGGATTTCTCTTGTGAAGCCAGTGAGTAGATAAAAGAATACCCCAGTACAGTGCAGTACTGCAGACTGCGATCTGGGGGTTCTGTTCAGTTGCCAAGTCTTCACACTTTCAGAGGCTTTCTGGAGACTGCTAACAGCCTGTCTTGGATTCTAGTAACCAGACAAGTGTTTACAAAGTATTACTGAAGGGAGGGAGCAGTAAACTTAAGAAGGCCTACAGTTTTTTTTTTCCATTCTTCCACATTTATGGTATTTTATAGTTTAGGGAAAGAAAAAGGATGGAAAATACTGGCCCAGGATATATTATATAACCAAAGGTAAGTGAAATATACTGAGAAGTATATTACTTCAATATTTTTATTATTTAAATTAGCAGCACCATATAGCACCGCTTTGTATCTTCTTAAAATCTACTGAGTAAGACAGGTCTCTACCCTCAAGGGACTTGTATATTAAAGGAATACGTGACGGGTGAATACATGTTTAATAAATTTGAAGTGGAGGAGGTACTTCTGATGAAAAAGTACCAACAAAAATTGTGTAGACTGTAAGTTAAACATTTTTTCCCCAATGAGAGAAACAGAAAGGGGATTTCCCCCCTTGTAGGCACTAATTTTCTAGGCCAAATTAAATTAAGTGCTTTTTTCCTTTCTTCTTTTTTGGGGGACAAGGTTTTGTTCTGTTGTTCAGGATGGCCTCAAACTCCTGGGCTCAAGTGATCCCAGTAGCTGGAAATCAGTCTCCTGAAAAGCTGGGATTACTGGTGTATGCCACCATGACAGATTAAGTTTTTAATAAACCAAGAGGTCCAACCCTGACAACTTCATAATTCTTCTATTTTTTAATAAAATGTATCCTATCAAGAGCTTATTCCTGCTATTCACAGAATTATATAATGGTAACGTTGGTTAAACTTTCATTTTACTGATAAAAACTTAAGGCTCTGAAAGATTATTTTTAGGTTCCTAATTTTGTTACACCAGAATTTGATTTTTTTATGTTTGTTTTTTAGATTTTTTTTTTTTGTGTGTGGTACTGGGGATTGAACCCAGGGGCATTCTACCTCTGAGCTACACCCCCAGCCCTATTTTTTTATTCTTCATTTTGAAACAGGGTCTAAGTTGCAGAGGGCCTCACTAAGTAGCTGAGGCTGGCTGCGAACCCAGATCCTCCTGTCTCAGGCTCCCAAGTACTGGGATTATAAGCATACGCCACAATGCCCGGCTTGGTTTTTCCTTTCTGCATCAAGATCCAAACCGAACTTCAATTTACCCTTACATATCTGTGAACCATACTGATTATCATGGAATAAAATAAAGGTTGCATATTCCTGATCTGAAATGCTTGGGAATAGAAGTGTTTCAGACTTTGGAGTCTGTTAGAATTTGGAATATTTGCATAGACTTTACCAAAAGTAAATTTTATCAAAATCCAAATTTTAAAATGCTTCATAATCCAAAATTTCATGCATGTCATGCCAGTGACAAGCACCAAGACAGACTACAAGTACTGTTGGCTCTCCATGTCTATAGGTTTCACACCTACAGATTCAACCAACCATAAATTAGAAATAGTGTGTGGGGGGATTATGTTTGTACTGAACACATACAGACTTTTTCCCCTTGTTACCATTCCCTAAACAATTCAGCAAAATATTTACATAGAATATACATTCTATGAGTTATTATAAGCAATCCTGAGATGATTTAAAGTATACTGGAACATGTGCATAGATTATATGCAAATATTACATTATTTTACACAAGGGACTTGCACATCCTCAGATTTTATTATCCATGGGGGATCCTGGAACCAATCTTCAGGGATGACTGGATTAAAAAGTAAAAAATTTGTGGCAAAAGATGGCAAGGAAGTGGGTTGAAACCATGCTTCAGAAAACATTTCTGAGCTGGGTGTGGTGGTGCATGCTTGTAATCCCAGTACTTGGGAGGCTGAGACAGGAGGATCACAGGTTTGAAATCAGCCTCAGCAACTTAGTGAGGCTGTCTACAACTTAGCGAGACCCTGTTTCCAAATAAAAAATAAAATAGGGCTGAGGGTATAGCCCGGAAGTAGAAGGCCCTTGGATTCCGCCCCCAGTACCCCCCCACAAATTTCTGACAGATCAGGAATCTTAAACAATCTGCCGGGCGTAGTGGCGCATGCTTGTAATCCCAGTACTTGGGAGGATGAGACAGGATTGCAGGTTCACAGCCAGCCTCAGCTACTTAGTAAGGCCCTCTGCAACTTAGTGAGACCCTGTTTCAAAATGAAGAATAAAAAAATAGGGCTAGGGGTGTAGCTCTGAGGTAGAATGCCCCTGGGTTCAATCCCCAGTAACACACACACACAC
>PVJS01043424.1:0-17074 GCA_004027185.1 Glis glis | reverse complement strand
AGGGAGAGAGAGAGAGAGAGAGAGAGAGAGAGAGAGAGCGGAGGCTGGCCGCGAACCTGGATCCTCTGGTCTCCGCATCCCAAAGTACTGGGATTACAAGCATGCGCCACCACGCCCGGCTATATTTAAATTTTCTGGAAACAGGGTCTTGCTAGGTTTCTGAGAGCCTCACTATAAGGCTGTACTTGAACCTGTGATCCTCCTGTCTTTCTTTGCCTCCCAAGTACTGGGATTACAGGTATGAGCCACCACACCTGGTTAGGAAATTGTTTTTTTTTTTTTGCATTCACATAATTTGGAACTTCCTCTAGGATCTAAGTACCTTCCTCCATGAAAATATGAGACAGATGAATGAGGACTAGCTTTAGAATGTAGCATGGTAATGAAGAGGACAGAATCCAGTTTCACGGTCCAGGTGTGACATGGCTCCATCACTTGTCAGCTGTGTGACCCTGGGCTAGTTACTTAATCTCCCAATCTCTGTGTCCTCATCTAGGACCTGGGGGTCATATGGCTCGCTCTGGCAGAGCTGTTGTGAGTAGTGCATGAGCCAGTGCATGTGAAACACAGTGCCCACGCTCAGGGAAGGCTCATTTCCCGGTTCCTGCCTTGCATCTTCCTTGGTGAAACGACACCTGAGCTCTAGAATTTGGGGCAGCTTGTTGATGCAAAGTAAAAGCTCCCTTATTTAGTTCCTGAGCTAGGCCACAACTAGGTTAGAAACAGTCATTTCCTCTCCATTGCCTGTCTGTTTGCTGGAAAAGGGAGTCCAGTGCGATGCCAATGGTTCGGGAGCAGCTTCTCTTGATGCTGCTGAGGGTCTTAGTGATGCTGCGGAGGGTCTTAGTGGAAGGGAACAGGTTCCCTGGGGGGTCCTGGTGGTCTAGTCTCCTCTTTTCAGGCTAGCTCTTTCACACCCCTGCTGAGACTCAGGAGCCCAGAATAAGACACCAAAGGGGAAGCCTTGGCAGCCTGGGAAATCACCGGGTCAGCTTCCTCCTCCTCTGGATCTGCTTCAGAGTCTGGACATTCTGGGCTTACACCTTGGTTGCCCTGCTCAGCTGTTGTTAGCTTCTCACATGGAAGTTGTTAGCTTCTCTGTGCACTGAGAGTCAGTCACTCCCCAGGAGCCCCACGTGGCTCCAGCATCCCGGAAGCCTCTCAGTGGCAGGATCGGCAGGTCTTGGCAGGAACGGCTCCGTCTGCTTTGCTTGAGTGAAAACTCTGGACCTGGCTCTCCAAATCCTACCACGGATACTAGCTGTATGACTTGGGCCAGGTCAGGTGCTATGCCTCTCTGCCTCAGTTTTCCTCATCTCATTAGTGGTCCCCTCTCCACAGAGCAGCTAAGAGGATTAAATGAGTTAACATATATAAATAAATAATAATCCATTTAAGAACATAAAACAATTTCAACTATAGTCAGTCTATTTTTACATATTAAATCTATTATGAATTATTTACATTTAATTTTATGTATGTTTGTGTTAAGATGTATTTCATATAGACCATTTAAACATATATAAATATAATTATTTATATCATTATTGTTATTATGTACTTTATCTCCCTCCATGGAAAAAAGGATCATGACAGGCTTTTCAACTTTCTTTTTTTTTTTTTTTGCAGTACCAGGGATTGAACCCAGGGGCATTCTACCTCCGAGCTATACCCCTGGCCCTATTTTTTATTCTTTATTTTGAAACCGGGTCTCACAAAGTTGCAGAGAGCCTCACTAAGTAGCTGAGGCTGGCCGTGAACCTGGATCCTCCGGTCTCAGCCTCCCAAGTACTGGGATTACAAGCGTGCGCCACCACGCCCGGCGGCTTTTCGACTTTCTTGCTTTCATCTGATCCTATAGATACAGAATCTCTAGTTTCTACAGACTGCTATAATATGCAGAGCAGGGTTTAAGCTAGTTTAAACCTGATCCCTTCATTTGGAAACTAGCAATCTACAACAAATGCCACACAAATGTTATTTCTCAGACTCCTGTGATGTTCCTCTCTCAGATTTCTTCATTTCAATTTCTGCAATAATTTCACTTATTTCTTGTCCCATTTCAAAGTCCTTCTCATCTCTGGAGCAAATAGCCAAAGACAGAAATGTGTCAAAATCTATGTCTTATTCATCATGTGGTATTTGTAGATCCTGTTATCCCCAAGAGCTATTGACCCAGAGATGCTTCTGCATGACGTGGTTCTGAAAAGAATAAGCTTGGTCTCCTAAATTTGTTTTGTGGGAAACAGAATAAGGGTAAAGTTTTCCTCTCTTTTGACAATCATCAATAATCCATGGATTAAATGCTTCACCCCCACAAGCAATGACACTTCCCAGATAGCCATTGGCATCAATGAAAAGACGCCCCCTTGGCTTGATGGTAAGTGTGACTCTTCACCAACTCCCACAGAACCCACTTCCTTTTCAGCAAATAGAAAACAATTGAGAGCGTGAATTTACTGTCAGCTTTGAACACAGACAGAGAGGATCGTACCTGCTTCTGACAAAGATGAAGTCAAATCGCTGGTATTTCTTTGTCTTCTGCTTCCAACTTGAAGTTCTGGCAGGTGAGTGGCCCCGAATGAATATGTCTTACTAAGTTACAATTCAAGTGAGCATTATGAAAAATCAAAAGTAGAAAAATTAGGCACCAAATAGAAAGTGGGTTTGTTGTTTTGAAAGCAGGAAGAATTTCAGAACAGCCCAAGCACATGACTCAGGGCACCATGTCACCCGTGTCAGGGCGGGTGTATAGAGTTTGCTTTGCTGCCTTTGATACTGTGTTTTAAGATGAAAAATATGTTTCAACAGACCATTAAATTTTTAAATTACCTGCTTTGAGTTACCTGTCAGTGAATAAAGTAGAAGAGTGGCTTACTGTTCTCAGAGAAAGATGAAAGGCAAAATGACTTATGTCAACAGAATAAAAATTAAATAGCCCTGGCATTTGGGCTGGGAATTCTTCTATGGTAGGAAATAAAAGGGAAGGGCTTTGAAAAGAGGGATTTTGATTTTAATCTTACCAGGATGGTTCGTTGTCTGAAATGCATAGGTGGCCATAGGGTTTTTATAGTTTCTTGGTCTGAGGGTCCCCCCGAAAGGCTGAGGAGGGGGGGATAATTAAAAATGTTCTTCAGCCCCTGTAAACATTAAAAAATACAATTTTGGAGTCTGTTATTTCCTCTTAGATGCTATATATTAGACTCTATATGAGCAATTTAATGCTATGTACAATGCAAATTAATATATGTGTTTCTGTTGCTTCTTACTCTGTACATTTTTTGTATTCTCTTGTTTTCCTTTTAACCCTGGGCCCTGTTCTTGAGGCTGGGGAACGCTAAGTGAAATTATGCTAAATAGGGAAGTTCTATTAACAGAAAAAGTGAAGGCAGGACTTTCAGCCAGTCTAATCCCATCTAGAAATGACTTTTTCAGTGATATCAGGAAATACACACTACTTTTCTCTCAAAAAAAATTTTCAAAACCAAAATCGGATTCATCTAATGTTTGGTCTTGTACTGACTCAAAGATGCTCCAGTGCTCTTAAGTAAAGAATAACATGGAATGAGGAATAGGGTCTACTTGTAACAAGTCCCAAGAGTAGTTCTGGGCTACTTGTGTGTTTCACTAGGCTTCCCTGCAAGCCCATGAAGTCCTTAACAGCATAAATGTCATAGGAATGGCCCTGGAATTGAAGCTCATTCATTCACTTATCTGTTCCTTCACTTGCCACGCAGGAGGCGCTGTCTTAGCCGCTGCATGTGCAATAATGAGCAAAACCAGGGCATTAATCAAGCAGTTCCATGGATTAATGATAATTACAATAAAAACTCAGTTCTATGAGAGAATGTAACAAGGCGCCTGGCTAGATGGCGTGGGTAGGTAGGGTTGGAGAGCAGGGTCATTCTGACTTCTTTTCTGTGGAAATGGCACTTGAGTTGAAATTTGAAAAACAAATAGGAATCAACAAGGAGAAGAGTATGAAAGTGAAGAAGACCATTGCAGGGCATGGAAAGTAACCGTTAAGTAATAGTGGCAGGAGGGAATGAAGCATGATCAGAGAATGGGAAGACGGCAGGTGGGCCCCAGCACAGAGAGGGGAGAGGCTGGTGATGGTGCGAGACGAGGTTGGGAAGGAAAGCAGGGGCCAGGCCATTCAGACCATAACGCCATGTTAAAGATCTGGATTTTCTTCCAAGAACATTTGTATGAATCATTATTGCAGGGTATGTTTGTACTGCCAAAAAAACATTCCACTATGACAAACCCATCTGGACAATTATGGTAGCAGTCGGTCTTGTGCTCAAGATATTTGAGTTGGCCTTTGTGTTATTTCTGTGGAAGGATAGATCCAGTCTGAGGTAGGGTTATTACAAGTTGCCAAACTAACTTGATGATAAATTGTACATCTGGAATAATATTCATCTTAGAGTCTAAAAGAATGAAACCAATGCCCACTCTCATCACACAGAAAATCAGGCTATGTGGCATGTCATTTTCCAATGTCACAGGTGGCAAAACGGGGGCACGAGTGGCTAAATGGTGACAATAAACAATCGTCATATTCAAAATACCAGCATGATGCTTGTATCCAGTAACGACTAGTTGAAAAGCAATAAACACAAAGAGCCAAACTCAAGCCAACCAAGCACTTACAGGTCCTCTGTCATATTTTTAATCCTCCCAACTCTGCAGGCTTTCTCATGCCACAGAGATGAAGGTATTTTTACCTTCTGTCAATGCTTGAAATGCTTGAAGAAAGAATTTCAGAGCAGGACAGGCTGTGTGTTTTGCTACACGGTGATTAGTGGCAGAACCAAGGTAGGACCTCAAGGTGTCTGACTCCAACATTGGCATTTTTTCCGCACTTTGTTGAAGTAGTAGGGATATCACACAAATCTCAGGGAGAGACAGCGTGATCAATTTTGTTGTTTGGTTGGTGAATTAAGAAGGTTGGGAATCTTGGAGATTGTCAGTCTTTGATGGATCTCAGTGTAAAATTTGACCGAGTTTTGTTCTTTTAATGGTTTTGGAAGACTAGGAGGTTCTTCCTTATGGAAGAATCTGGGAAAATGTGAACCACTGACTGTGTTTAGAAGAGCCTCTTTCTAGGCTTTCTGGGTGTGGGGACCATGTGGGTGACCGGCAGAGTCCTGGTTTTAGAAAGAAGACTCTGAAGCCGGGCGTGGTGGCGCACGCTTGTAATCCCAGTACTTGGGAGGCTGAGACCGGAGGATCCGCGTTCGTGGCCAGCCTCAGCTACTTAGTGAGGCCCTCCGCAACTTGTTGAGACCCTGTTTAAAAATAAAGAATAAAAAAAAGGGGGGCTGGGGGTGTAGCTCGGAGGTAGAATGTCCCTAGGTTCAATCCCAGTACCGCAAAAAAAAAAAAAAAAAAAAAAGAAAGAGGACTCTGAAAGCCGTGTGGAGTGAAGCAGCGTGGGATGGCTGATGGCAGACGGTGTCCAGTGTACATGTCTCATGAGGTGTTCCTGGGAGGATGCCCTGCAGGCCCACTGGGCGCCTTGCTTCGTAGCCAACACTGACTCAAGCTGGGATTCCTGAATTCCTCCACAGCAGGGAAGACGGCTCTGGATGTTTCCAGCACCTGATCCTCCTCGCAGAGCTCACAGGGAAGTGCGAGGAGATGCACTGAGCTGCGAGCCCTGCCCAGAGTCTCAGGACTCAGCAGAAATATCTCCTGGAATCGCCCCCTTCCAGTGTTCAGGCTCCATGAAAAAAAAAATCTAAAGGGCCAATCCTTCCTTTTGGCAGATGAATTCAAGTCATCCCCACTCAGCATGATAAGCCTGTGCTTGATTTTATTCCTCCATTATTGTTTGTTTACTACTTACTTTCCTTCATTGAATCCTCTTCCTCTTTTATTTATTTATTTTTTTATCACAGTGAAGTTTCTTTTAACTCTCCTCTTTGCCTCTGGAAAATTTGGAATGGTCAACTATACTTCTTAATTTCCTGTCATTATCATGCTCAGAGGATCTTAAGTGAATTATCTATTTTTTCTCATACTAAAACAACTATGATGATGTCCTAGCATGATGTGCCTATCCCCCACCTTTTGCACTGACCTGAGGACTTTGATGTGCATTCTTCCCTTCCCACTTCCACGCTGCCTCAGCTAGTACACCCCGGCTGCATACATGGGTTTTGTTTAAATAATGTAAAACTTAGAGCTGCAGATCATTGCTAGGTTTCCTCTTACGGTATTCCTCTCCTGTTTCATGAATCCTTTCTTTAAACACTTACATCACCTCTTTTCAGTGACAGTGTCATTCTGGACATTTGTACCTGTCTTGTAATCTCTGTTTTGACCCAAGGATCAGAGGACTTTCCTTCTTCTCTCGAGATACCCCTAGCTCCCTGAATCCCAGCACGGGTAAAAATGCCTTTCTTCTTTTTTTTTTTAACCTGTGATGGGTGAGGGGCATCTTTTCTGGAGTGGGGTTCCTGGACTACAGTCTTTCAGTGGTCTATGGGTTTTTTCATCCACTGTCCGTTGGCTTCTAGGGTTGTGAGAGAATAGTTCCATGCTAGTCTGATTCTCATTCTTTTGTAAGGAATTTTCCAACAAAACACATCCTGAGGATTCCATCTCTTGAAAGCTGCTCATGTCAGTATCGGGATGCAGGAATTCCACCAGTGGATGCCTCTGTTTCTTTGTCTTCATTAGTTTTTCTTAGGACTGGGCGAGCCTTTTTAATCTGTAGACTTGGTCTTCACCCTTCACTTCAGGTGTATGTTTAATCATACCTTTCCCTCTGCCCACCCCCTCTTCTCAAAACCCTTATTATTCTCATGTAAAATCTTGAATCCCTTGTTTTCTCATCAGTAGTAAACACAATGGTTTTCCTAACTTGGGTCACTTGTTATCCACAAATTCTTCAGATGAAATGGATATTATAGTTTTCAAGTTACTAGTAGCATATTACCATTTTTTGGCAGAAATAAAATGTAGGTGTATAGGGGGGACCTAAATTCTCATCCTCATGGTAAGATCTATAGCATAGTTTGATTTTAAAAAAAATCCACACCATTATTCACAGTTGTAAACTGAGCAAAACCTACAACTTATACTATCTCCCTATTCTAAGAATATTGAATTTGATATGTCAAATGATTTACTAGACTTTCCAAATTTTAAAAAATATATTTTAAAATCATTTGTAGCCTCTAATAACTGAAGAAAAGGTCACATTTTTTTCCTGTAAGTGACATCTCTGTGTGACTGTTCTTCTAATAAACCAAGGCTATAAAGTGGCACTTTTTGTTCATTCTAAGTAAAATAAAATTTTTGGCATTTGAAATCCTCTTAGAATAATTTGAAATTATATTTTGGAAAGTGGAACATATGTACAGAAGATGAAACACAAATTGAAGCAGTTATTAAAAAAGCGACTCCCCCAACACACATACACTGGTTGGCCTCTGAGGTTGACCAAAACAAAGATTTGAAAATTTAAAGAGAGTCAGAAACTAGAGACAGGAACCTCCTGTGGGTCATGCATAACATAGCGATGCTTGTATCTACTTTGCTTGAGGAACAGTGAGGACGACACAGGTTGTCTCTGAGCAGGGTGACAGACTTAAGAGCTTGGATTCAACTGACCACCAGTGTTGATGTAATCCCTGTGAGCCATATTAACACAGATACAACACTTTCCACAAGCAATTAAAAACTGCTTGACTTTGAGAAATCAAACATTTTAGGGCTAAGGTTTATGTTGTTCTAGGACTCAGTATCAAAGAATTCATTCATAGAACAACACCACCACCAGTCCCTCTACTGCACTCACAAACTTCTATTCATTTTGTACTATCTAGGACTAAAGCAAAAGTCCCATAGAAGTGCCCATGTGCCCTTACTTAATTATGAAGGAAGTTTTTCCATATATATGAATCTATTTCTGTACATTACTTCAGGCAGATAAGTTACATGGCAATCATTAAGAATTTGGACTCTGCCAGAGGAAGGATCCAGACTATTCTTCAGGTTCAAATATACAGTGTAGTATAAAACACAACAGCTGATGAATAAATGTCTAGGAAAATGAGAACATTAAGCACATGTAATTGCATATCTAAGAAATTATTTTATATATTTTTGGTTTATAATAACCCTTTTAGTCACGGAACACATATGTGACACCAATTTGAATACTATTTTAAGTATTTGGGGGCAATAATATATCTAATATACATTGAAGGAAAAGAAATATCTGAGAATAATTTCCAATCCAGTTTAATGTTAAACACTTCTTTTTGCTTCTTATTCTACAGCAAGTCTCTTTAGATCCTGTGCTTCAGTTTCTGTAAAATGAGGGAGTTGAACTAGATTAGTGGACCAGGAGACTCATTAAGCTGTGGACTCTGGGGTCCCCGTGTCTAGGTTCAAATGATGCCTCCACTACTTAGTGACACAGTCACCTGGGGCCAGTTATTCAAACCTCAGTTTCCCCAGCTATAAAAAGGGAGAAAAATAGGCAACTTGATGTAAAAGGCTGTTATGAGAAGCAAATGATATATTTCATGTAATGCATTTAACATGGCATTTTGTACATAAAAAGCACTTCATACTTAAAAACTGCTGCTGCTACTCTTGTTATTTGGAAGTCACCAAGGACTATTGCAGTTCAGAGAATTCACTGGGCATCATTCAGTTTGAGTTTTTGGAAATAAGTGTTCCACAGTATCCTGCAAATAGGCTCTTTTGCTCTACTTTTCTTACTCTTCTCCTTGGCCCATTCCAAGGACATTTGCCAATATCATGCTCAGCCCTCATATTCTCCTATTCATTCATTTAAAAAAATATTCCTGCACTTCTATTATGTCTCAGGTCCTGGGATTGTTTAGGCAACCATAATACAGTTCTTATCCTTGTAGAGATCATGGATTAATGAGTAAGAAGGACAGGAAAAATTATAGTCTAGGGTAATATACATTATAAATATATTGGTTTAAACCAAGCATTATTGAGGGCATAGCGATAGGAGTGTTTGGGGGATCTTGGAAGTACCTCAAGAGATGAGTTGGTGTTTAAAGTGTTTCTTAAAGGGTGAATGAGGGTTTCTAATCAGAAAAAGGGGTGATAGGATATTACAGTTTTTGGAAACAGAAGTACTGATGTGAAAGGAATGGCCAAAAAATTCACTGTGGCTTGAAGAGATGGTGTCTGGGACTGAAAGCATTTTGTATCATGCCAAGGAGGCTGCTTTCTTACCTTATAAGTGACAGGAGACTAATAAAGACTTTTAAGCTGGGGAGTGAAATGCTTTTTAAAAACACAATTTTGGGAGCAATGGAAGAGGGATGAGATTAGTGTCAGGAATTCCAGTCAAAAAGATGCTTCCATACATGAGGAAAGACATGGCAAAGGTCTGGAGTGGCAATGGGATGGAGAAAAAGGAATGAATTCGAGAGGTATCCGTGCACTAGAGTCAACTGGACTTGGTGACCAATTAGATGAGAACAGAGAGGGAGAAATGAGGAAGACTCTGAGAGTCCTAGTGTCTGACTCCTTAGAATGATGGGGTTTTTGGATTTGGTGAGTGAATATTGAATTTGGTTTGGAAATGTTACACTTGATGTGTTGGAGTAAATCCAGATAGAGATGCTGAAAGACATTAGCAACAAAAGGCTGGAGAGTTGAGCTGGAGATACAGCAGTGAGTTAGTGTGGTCAAAATGAGAGCTGGAGCTGTAGATGTAAATGAGTTCACACAGCAAATGCCCTGTCTGTGCAGAAAGAGCTTCACACAGCAGCTGAGGAAGGGCAAGCAACTAAGGTGTTCAGGGGTGCGGATACAACTCTCTCCCTCCCCTTCTGTGGAATAGAGCTGGGTTCATTTAATCTCCTATGATTTCCCTAGTATGATAATTTCAAATCAATGCCACTGAAATAATGAACAGAGTAACTTATTTGCAAATTAATTACTTTGTGAATATTGCTACAAAGTTTTATAACACCTTTGGGATTTTTCCATTTTCACGAAGAAAATAACTTTTAACTAGGAGAAAATGGATTTTTCATTTTTCTTATTATACATGCTTAGAGAGCCCAGCATTGTTTTATGCCCCTGATAGAGTTCCTTGGAGAATAAAAACAATCCACACATTGTGTGTATGTGTGTGTGTGTGTGTGTGTGTGTGTGTGTGTGTATGTGTGTGTGTGTGTGTGTGTGTGTGTCTGCATGCATGTGTATCCTTTTGGCTTTTTAGCTTTGTCTTCACTTTTCTTCAGATTTTTTGGCCTTTTTTTTCCCTTCTCTAAATGTTAGGGATTTTAATTGGATCAGATTTTTTTTTTTTTTTGCGGTACCAGGGATTGAACCCAGGGGCATTCTACCTCTGAGCTCCACTCCCAGCCCTATTTTTTTATTCTTTATTTTGAAACAGGGTCTCACTAAGTTGCGGAGGCCTCACTAAGCAGCTGAGGCTGGCTGCGAACCCGGATCCTCCGGTCTCAGCCTCCCAAGTACTGGGATTACAAGCATGCACCACCACGCCCGGCTTAATTGGATCAAATTCATCTCACATACTCCATGAACTCAGTCACTTCTCTTGAATACAGATGCCCTTGACATAATGTAAATATGGAAATGATGAATATATAAGCAGCTACTAATCAAGATTCTTAGGGTTTGAGCTGGTAGATGCATAAGAGATGACGATGTTTTCATGAAAGGTGGAAAAAAGTGGTAGGAAGCACATTTTTAACAATGCCACAATTTCTTAGTAAAAGATCAAATGTAACCAAAACGCAATATAAATATAATCTGTAGAATGTTGTCTCTTGCGTCACATTCCTATGCAGTGCTAAACTAATGATTATCATTGTTTAATTACAGAAAATGTGTTTAATAAGCACTATTGATAATTGCAAACTCAGGAGATCTTATCTTTCTAGCACCCTGAGACCTTTGTAGAGGTTTGTGGTTAGAAGTCTGAGTTAAAGAGAATAAAATCATATTGCTGATGTGTTTTGTACCTTCTGCATTATGTGGGTTCTCTAATTGTCTTCAAGAGATTTTCAACCAGGGATAACAATTGCTATGAAGAGTCCTAGCAGGATGGGTCTTTTTTTGTGTATGGTACTGTGGATGGAACCCAGGGGCATTCTGCCTCCAAGCTACACCCTCAGCCCGATATTATTCTTTTATTTTGAAACAAGCTCTCACTAAGTTGTAGAGGGCCTAAGTTGCTGAGGCTGACCACGAACCTGTGGTCCTCCTGTCTCAGCCTCCTAAGTCCTGGGATTATAATGTGCCACCATGCCTGGCTAGCAGGATGGGTCTTGACCAGACCACCTTTATTGGAGAAATAAAGTAGTTTAGATAATAAATGAATCAACTTGCCAATAGGCTCTTGAGCTGTGGTACAATTCTTGGGTAAATGACCTTTCTTCAGAGATTTTCCTGATGGCCCTCCAAAAGGAGTTGCAAATGCTCTTATCTTTGAAAAATTTGAAAACCTAAAAGAACTCATCCAATATAAAAATTCTGATTTTACTCTTGAAAACATTAATCTATTGATATAAGAATTAATACTGCAAAACTCATAGTAGTAGTTAACAGGTTTAAACCTTTATTGGGAAAAATATACCTTATTAGACATGGCGCTCAATGTGATTCAGAAAATATAGAACTTGTTGTTTAGAGTGATTATAATCTAGGCATGCCAACAGAAGGTAAACCTCTGTGAGTAGCAAAGCAAAAACATACCTAATATTCAGGTTTTAAGAGTCATCCATCACCAGGATATAAAAGAACATATTCCTATTTGTGTTTTCAACAGTGTATTAAGTGCTAAAAGATATAGTGTGGTGTTTATATTACAAATACGAACATGCTGTGTTTATAAACATCTGGGAGCACTAGAACAATCATAGCAAATATAACTACTGTGCACTTTGGGGGAATCTAAAGAATCAACTAGGTTTAAACCTGTCATCCCCTCTATAGACACAAGAGAGCCAAGAGATTCATTAATCAGCTAAACAAGTCTTTATGAGCCTAGTGTGTATTTACAGGCAAATAACCTTTTTCTTTAAAGCTAATTTTCATTAGAACTTGACATCCCTGTTGGGGTGGTGACTTGTATGCATGATTGCATATTTTCATGTACTTGTTTCCCAAGGAAAAGCACCACAGTAGAGCTACACCCTGGGATCACATCCTCGCTATGAGTTGTGCAATCCTGGGCAAGATCCTCAGTTTTCTGGCCCCAGTTTAGCTTAATAAGTGTAAGTGCAAAATGTTAAATGAAAGTTTTAACTTGATAATTTCTAATAGGTCTTTTGGTTTTTTTTATTCTACATTCTGTGCCTAATCTTCCCAGATTTATGTCACTGAGATCTATATTTGCATCTGTTCGCCTACCCACTCATCCATCTATCTAATAAATACTTATTGCAACTTACTCCACACCAAGTGCTATTATAGATACTTGGGATGGATCAGTGATTGACCAATAAAAGACCCTGATTTTAACCTTATGTTATAGTGGAGTAGCCAGATAATAAAAAGTAAACAGACAAATGAACCAGATCATTTCAGGCAGGGATATGTATTTTATCTCTCAGGCAATATGATAGAAGATGACTTGAGTGTGTACTTTGGGTTGGGTGTTCAGTGGTTGCTGAAGAAGTGTCATTATTCTGGAATAATGAGAGAGAAGCAGTCATATGAAGTCAGAGAAAATATTTTGGTCAAAGGAACAAAAAGTTGAAATCCCTAGGAACCAGCTTCATGTGTTTGAAAAATAAAAAAGAAGGGCAGTGGGACTATGGTATATTGAGTGACTGGTTTAAAAAGTATTAAAGAGGTAAGATGGTTCATGTAGGTTATGGGAAACCAGGGTCAAGAGTTAGGTTTTATTTCATATAAGTAATATCGGAAGGCCCTGAAGGTTTCCTAAGCAGGGTAATAACACTACCTGATCCAGTACATCAGAAGATCATTCTGCTTTTCTGTGGAGAATAGATTATGAATGAAAGCAGAAAGTAGGAAGCTCTTCCAGAGCTGGAGAGAGATGATGTTGTCATTTGGACCAGTTGCAGCTGAGATGGAGAAGTGGATATTTTTTGTTGGACATAAAACAGAGGTAGAGAAAATTAGGTCTTCTTCCCACTGACAGATTTTTAGCAGTGGTCCTGTAAGACTCGGTTGTTAGTGACCACTATCTAGCTTGGTCTCTGCTAGTGACCACTGTTTATAACACTGTCTAGCTTCATGATGTTGCCTGCTTCTGTTGCACTTTGGTTGGTTGTTGCTAGTGGCACTTTGTAAATTGAACCAAAATTTTTTCACATACCCAAGAAATTGTGTGAACTCAGGCAAATAATTTGTTCTATCTGGACCTTCAGTTGTCTGTACAAAAAAGACTTGTTTGATTTCTAAGTCCACCAGGTCTGACTGTGTATGATGCTGAGAAGGTTTGAATCATGTTACAGGAAATAAGGAGTGTGAAGTGAGGGGGATTATAGGATGCCTGTAACATGGACAGAGATCATATATGAGAATTTATTGGAGGTGGAGAAGGTATGTTAGGAAGAGTGGTGAGCAAATCAAAGAGAGTGTAAGAGAAAATATTTTGGAGGAGGTTTTATAGTAAGAAGCTATATGTGAAGGAAATGTAAATGTGAGAGGAAGAAAGAGCAAGAAGAAAGAGGTTGGTGAAGAGGGCACTCAAAAAGCTTTAACTACTTGTGTGGCAGAGGAATTAACCAAACAGACTTGATATTCAACCAATCAAATCAGACACTGGATATTAAAGTTGATGCTATCATACAAGGACTCAGTTGAATATTAGACTTGGAGATCATAACATTCAAAGGGGGTGGAGAAAAGATTCTAGCTGCTTCTGCAGTTATATTACACAAATGCATTCAGATTTTCCTTAAATTATCTACTCATTGAATGCTAGTCATTGTTATAAGAGGTGCTGTCCTTTTGATATTGTTTTTCAAAATGTTACCAAAGGCTAAGGAGAATTTTTGAATTGGTATTTGAGCAAATCTGCTTTATAGGTGCTAAAATAATTTTGAAGTAATCGATTAATTACCAGGGTTGAAAACACTCAAATTGCAGACTGAAAGTTGTCAAATGGTTTTCCAGATGGAAAGCTTAAAACGTTGGTTATGTGGAAACCTGAGTCAGTCTTCTCATCACTGCAGTTAATAGTAAAAAGGTGACCCAGGCATTTTTTAATTTAAAAAATGACAAAAATGAGTAATTAAGAGTGCCCAATAGAAACCACATGTTGGACTCCCCAGTTGATGCCAATGTATCACACTTTGATACTGTCCTTCAGAAAAAAATGGAGCCCTTCCCTGCCCTTCTCAGCCCTCCTAAATATTTTTGTAGAGTAACATTCATTTCTATTTTTCCTGACTCCTTGGAATATTCCATTTTAAGAGAGGATTATGGGAACATGGTTTTCTTTTTGGAAGACTCGCCCAAGAGTAACATTTAGCTCTCTGGGTTGTTTGTAGTCTCATGTGGATAGGTCCTAACCCTGAACACAGGTTGTGGAACACAGAGTGAGCACAAAAAAGGGAAAGACTGCAGACAAATTAATCTTCAAAAATAGAAAACAATGCATGTGTGTCTGTTTGTGTGTACACTGGCCAGAGACACTTTTGCCTCAAGATCTCTTTGTGTTGTACTCATTGCCATTGTAAAGTCCCTGGGCAATTTGCTCTGCACATTTCTAAAGGAACTGAGAACCAGTCCACTGATCTTATCTTCTTCAGCAGACAGTGGAGTCAAAAGCATCAAAACAAGAGTGGTGCAACATAAGTCACTCTCAGACAAATGAGTCCTCAAGCAAAATGCCCTTCATTTACATCTGATGTAAACTGCACCTGTCCTCGTGCAGCTAGTCCTTTTTCTTTTGCCTTTTGCTAACAGTGTTCCCTCCAATTTTAGAAATGAAACAAGCATTATTTTCTTCCCATATATTTTCACATTGCTATACTGAAATGTGAATAAAATGTAAACGTACAATTTAATGAATAATGGTAAAGTGCACTACCTCACCCGCTTAATCACCACAGGATAAGAAATAAAACATTGTCAGACACAGAAGCCTTTCCACACCTGTTTTCCTTCCTGATTCCCTCTCTTTCCCTTTAGATAAAACCTTTAGACTGGATTTTGTGATGTTCATTTAGGTTATATGTTCTATTTCTAGTCTTTTAGTGATTATGCAAGAAATCACAACATGTATACTTCGCTTATCAATGTTTCAAGCCACAAATACCCTTATTGTCCTCTTAAACAAAATGTTCTAGGTTTATAGGTAGTTTCTGTCAGCACATTGAATATATAATTTCTAATTCCACTGCATGATGGCTTTTATTGATGTTGAGATATCATCTGACATTCTAATAGTTGCTTCTTTGAAGATAATCAGTCTCTTTTTCTATAGTTTTGTTTAGGATTCTCACTGAGCTATGTCTAGGTGTGCATTTAAAAAGAAATGCTTGTGATTTGTTTGGATTCTCGAATCTGTAGATTGTGACTATTCTGAATAATTTATCTAACCTATCTTTTAGTTCATCAATTCTCTCTATAGCCTTGTCTAATATGCTTTAAACCTAACCTATCCATTGAGTCTTTAATCTCAGAGCAATTTATTACAAGTTATAATTGTTTCTTTTTCAAATCAGATTTTAAAAATATTTCCTGTACTCTGCAGATATTATTATAAGTATTTTATTTCCTTAAACATAATAAGCTCAAATGTTTTATTTTGGGGGTATGATAATTCAAAGATACAAATTGTGGACTTCATTCTGTAGTATTTTTTGTTATTGCCTTTTTCCTTGTGTGTTTTGTTATTTTTAATAGTGTGCTTTTCATTGTATTTAAATATTATTTGTAGGATTTATTTGACACAGGGTGTAAATATCTTCTTAAAAGAGACTGCATTTTTACTTTCAAAACCTAGGAGTAATAAAAGTTCAAGATTATCTTAAATAGAATTAAAGGTTTGAGGTTTTCTGGACTATTGAAGAGGTTTGAAGGTGGGCTATAATCTGCATGATGGTTGGTTTACTTCTGGTTACCTGTACTCCAAGAATATTGGGAACAAAGATTATTGGGAGAAAGTATAGACTTCTCTTCGCAGATTCTAGGAGACAAAACATAAAGACAAAATTTGAACTTGGGAGAACAATGAATGTTCTCAGAGCAAAAGCAGCCTATAAGTTCTGTTCCTCTCTCTAGGTTCTGGGTTTCTTTTAAAATTTAACCTTATACTTTCTCACCTTTTGTGCCAACTATTTAATCCTCATAATATTATTTTTAGACATTTTGTTCATTTTTTGCTGAATAATCTATATTGCCATAACTGAAAACTGGAAAACTTGTGCTTATTTTCACAGTCAAATCCCCAATCTGAAAGTATATTTCCTAGGAATACAAGAGGCATAAAATGAAGCCTAGAAATTTTAAGGAAAATAAGTTAATTGGTAAATTTTAAATGAAATTAAGGCAACTGGTGCAAGCAGAGATGTAGTAAATGGATCCTCCTACACGATGCTAGTATTAATACAAATTGGAGCACTTCTTTAGGAAAACAATATGACAAGATGTATTGCTGTAATAATATTTAAACATTCTGACCAAATGCCATAATATTTACATAAAAGCAAAATGCTGAAAATAACCCGAATATCCAAACTTAGTGGATTATTTTATTTTATTTATTTTATTTTATTTTATTTTATTTTATTTTTGCGGTACCGGGGATTGAACCCAGGGACATTCTACCTTCAGGCTACAGCCCCGGCCCTATTTTTTACCCTTTATTTTGAAACCAGGTCTCACGAAGTTGCGGAGGGCCTCACTAAGTAGCTGAGGCTGGCCGCGAACCCTGATCCTCTGGTCTCCGCCTCCCAAGTACTGGGATTACAAGCGTGAGCCACCACGCCCAGCGTTTTATTTTATTTTATTTTGCGGTACCGGGGATTGAACCCAGGGACGTTCTACCTCTACACTACACCCCCAGACCTATTTTTTATACTTTATTTTGAAACCGGGTCTCACGAAGTTG
>PVJS01043423.1:0-17073 GCA_004027185.1 Glis glis | reverse complement strand
GGCAAAACTCCTCACCCTCTTTGGGTGTTTGTTAGGCAATAATGTATTGCCCTTGAGGGTTTGTTTCAGTTGTCTGTTTGTTTTCATTTTTGTGGTGCTGGGCAAAACCCACAAAATATAAAAAGACTAGTATCCAGAAGAATAGAATCTAGAACACATCAAGCTGGGTATGGTAGTGCATTCTTGGCATCCCAGTACTTGGGAGGCTAAGAAAGAAGGATTGGAGGTTTGGGCCAACTTAGCAAGGCCCTCCACAGCTTAATGAGACCATATTTCAAAATAAAAATAAAATAAAGTAGGGAAGGGGGTACAGCGCAGAGGTAGAATGCCCCTGGATTCAATCCCCAGTACCACCAAAAAAATCAAGGAAGATAATTATGAATGATGAGAATCAAGGGTACCCAAGGTAATCATCGTTTTAGGTTAACTTTAAGATTTAAAGATTTCCAAGGAATTTGGGGATGATAATCCTGAGAGAGAAACTTAGGGAGTGACAGGCCTGTAAAAGTATGTAGAACTTCTAAAAATTAAAACTTTATTTCTTTCTCCCTCCTTTATGTCATCTTTCTACCTATTTCTTTTATTTACTATATCCTGCCTCAATTCAATGCACTGAAAGGAGATTTTACTTCTGTGGTATTTTCTCCAAAAGGCCTAGCCTCAATCTAATCATGAGAAAACACCAAATACAAATGAGGTGCATTCTACAAATCAAGTCACTAGTATCTTCACTGGTGTCAAGATCATGAGTAAAACAAGGGTGAGGAATCATCATGGGTTGGAGGAAACTAAAGATAGAGCAGTGTGAGGACCTGGCTTAGATTCGGGGCAGAAAAAGTTAGTAGAAAAAAAAGAGAAATTGAAATAAAATAATTAATAGTATTATAATTAATTTAATTATGGGCATTATATAAATTAATTGTGTTTCATCATGGTGGTAATATTCATTTATTAGTTTTGAGAATTGCAGTATAGTTTTGAAAAGTGTGAACTCTGCTGCTTTTTTGCAACTTTCAGTAAACCAAAAATTATGTGAAATAAAATAAAATATAAAATAAACAATATTGTTAAATGTTTATATTGGGATTGAAATGTTGCACTTAACATGCCTCATAATGAGAACTGTATATTGAAGAACTTAACATGTTCCTCACGGTTGCTTTGCCAAAATCTATACAACCCTGTCAAAATTGTATTCAGGAAAGCATTGTTTTATAGAGTAACATATCAAAAACATCTCTTCCCTGTTACTTTGGCATATTAATGATTAGCTGAAATAAGTCATGAGATTCTCTTAGACACCAAGCTTGAGGGTCTCTCTCTCTCTCTCTCTGGCATACTGAAAGATGAGGAAGAAGATGAAGTTGATGGTTTTGTAAACTGTTCAGAAATGTTTGTGACGCTTCGCTTTTACATTGAACGTATGGGGGAAAGGGTGGCAATTGCTCTGTATTGAAAACTTCAAGTCACTTGAATTATCTTTTGGAATGATAAAGTTATTACTGCTAGGCATATATGACTTGGAGATAATTACTGAGGAAGCCTCTGCTGGGCCCATTGGCCAGTGTTGGCTACTTTACCCTGGGTATAAATCAACACTACATAGGCCAAATGGGTTCCATTCCTCCCTTAGATTTGTGGACGGAGATGGGTGACTGGTTTGCATGAATGAAATCATACTATTAGATCTAGATATCACAGAAATGATACCATTAAATTTTTACATAAAAATAGCCTACTGCTATATAGTTTCTGAAGTACACATGTGTTTTCTTGAAGCAACATTCATAGGAGGTATACTGAAGAGATATAACACATGCACTATTTCTCTCCTACTAAATGCGCATAACACAGAACACGTTTTTAACTGAATATGGCGGAGGTTCCCACACACACCAAGCAATTCTCTTGTGGAAACCAGCTGTCTATCCAAGAGCTCACTCCAACTCTAACACTATCTTCTTGGAGATAGCATCAGATCCCACAGTCAGGGCTCATTCCCACAAGACTGACACCCACTTCAGACATCAGTCAAGTAGCAGGTTGTCACCTATGCTTCTGACTGACTAGCATGAATCATGGTCCCCACAAGCCCCTCCTGGAGTTGTATTAATTTGTTGGAAAGGCTCACAGAACTCAGGGAAACACTTTGCTTACATTTATCAGAGTATTATAAAGAAATTTACAAGAGATAGAGATGAATGTCCAGAAGAGGTACATGCTTTTCTAATGAAAAGTCCCTCAACAAGAGAGTTTCTATCCATATAGAGTTGGGAGTTCCTCATCCCTGCCCATGGATTCACTCACCAAGTGAGGAGCTCGTTAAACTTTACTGTTCAAGTGGTTTTGTGGAGCTTAATCTCCAGATCCACCTCCCCTTCCCAAAGACCCATATGTGGGGATAAAAGTTTCAAGCCTCTAATACTAGGTCTTTCTGGAGAATAGAGTATCCTGAGGCTTTGGAGGGGCCCCATCCTAAACCACGTCACTAGACAAAACTCAGGTGTGATCAAACTGACCTCTGGGACTGGGGGTGTGGCTCAGTGTACAGCTTTGGTCTAACAGGCATGAGGCCCTGGGACTGGGCCTTGTTACGAATAACAACAGAGACTCCTATCTCTTAGGAGATTCTGAAGGTTTTAGGAGCTCTGTGACAAGGATGGGGACAAAGACCAAATATATTTTGACACTATTCCCATGTTACAGAATATGAGACAAGGCTCAGAAACATTATAAATCCACGTCAGATGGCAGCTTGGCAGAACCAAGAGTCAGATCACGTAGACTTCCCTACCTAGGAGGGAATGCTCTAAAATAATGAGTAAATCTTACTTCCTACATTCCTATGATTGTATTCCTTCTGAATTCATTAAGAAAAAATAGGTATTACAACCAAGTTATTAGTTATTAAAAGCAAAAGGTGCTTCTACAAATATGCTATCTTCACAATAAAAAAGGCATCATCCCAATTAACTTCAATAAGTAAATCATTCTAATGGCCTTAGATCTGCACTACCCAAAATGGTGGCCACTAGTCACATGTGGATAACGAGCACTTGAAATGTGGGTAGTCTGAATTGAGATGTGCTATACATAAGATACACACCATATATATATATATATATATATATATATATATATATATATATTGTGTGTGTGTGTGTGTGTGTGTGTGTGTGTGTGTGGTACTGGGGATTGAACCCAGGGGCATTCGCCTTCGAGCTACACCCCAGCCCTATTTTTTTATTCTTTATTTTGAAACAGGGTCTCACTAAGTTGCGGAGGGCCTCACTAAATTGCTGAGACTGGCCACGAACCTGGATCCTCCAGTCTCAGCCTCCCAAGTACTGGGATTGCAAGCGTGTGCCACCACACCCGGCTAGTATTTTGAAGAATTTATATGAAAAGGTAATATAAACTATCTAATTTTTATTGACTTCAAATCAAAATTAGAATATCTTTAACATATTATTTTATACATTTTTATGTACAGATAGACACAATGTTTCACAGTTTCCTAACAATATTGCTGTACTGTACTGTCTCCTTTGAGCCTAACAACTTAAGGTGAGCTTGGCAGGAGAGTCTATGAGCTAGTTATTGACATGCCAGTACCAGATCCTAAGGCTTTAGACTTTTACCAGGTTGTGACTCCACTGCTGAACACTGACCTTATGTAATACAACATGAGGACAGCAAAACACTTAGCATTCCTAGTGATGGGTCATATGAGAATACAGAATGTTCCAAGAACACTCAACACTGTACTACTTTTCTAGCACTTTCCACTGACCTATACCTCACTTCTTGGTTCCTTAAATACAATACAGATCACTCCTGACAAATTCATATATTTTCTGGTCCCAGGAACAAATCATGATCCAGAGAAGTGACTTACCATGGTAGAAAATGAAGAAATGGCAGAGTTTTTAGACCAAAGTGAGGCCTGGATCTCCCCACTCTCTATCAACTCAGGTCCTCCCTACTCCCCATCCCTGCAGGCCTTCAGGATGAGCTGCTCTAGGAATGTGTAGGAGACCCCAGCCTGGGGTGGAGTGGGTTGTAGAGGTGGGGTAGAGAAGAGAAAGAAGGAAGGGAAAAGGAAAGGGGAAAAGGGAGGGGAAAAAAGAAGTAAGACAATGATATAGGGACAGAGAAAGGGAGAGGAGGCAGGAAGAAAGGAAAGAAGAAGAAAAGAATGAAGGACAGAGGGACAGGGAGAAAGACCTGGTGAGAATTTAATAAGTTCAAAAGTCTTTGAGCCCTGTGAACTCTCACTTTCTTCATCTATAAATATGGACACTTACCTGAAAGGCTTTCCCTCAGCTTTTGTTTTTGTTTTGTTTTGTTCTGTTGTTGCTGGGGATTAAACCCATGGCTTTGTACATACTAAGCATGTATTCTACCACCAAGTTTCACCCCCAACCCCTACTTTTTCCCAGCTTTAAATGACCCTGGGAACTCTCAATTTGCTCACCTACATATATGGGACTAAATTGCCTACCTGGAATTTTAGTATAATCATAAGAATGGTTGTAAAACAAACTTGCAATCAATAAGCACTCAGATGTATACAATAGCTGCTACTTCCTTTTATTACATGAAAGTGTTTTTTTTTTTTTTTTTGTATTGGGGATTGAAATCAGCACCTCTCTCAGGCTAGGCCAGTGCTCCACCACAGTGAGCTACACCCCAGCTAAAGACCTGAAGTCATTCCAAATCAATGGATTGAGTAAAGGAAAATGCTTCCTTCTTGCTTTGGGGTATGCTGCTGTCCCTTCTTACTTTTCTCCCCGTCTATTCTCCACTCTAGGGTACAGGCAAGGGGGGCAGCATGAGGCAGTCCTTGGGACACCTGAAGCAAAAGGCACTGAACTCCTGCATGAGGGTAGACTATGTTCAGTACCTCTCAGGCAGCTTTCCTCTTTCTTTTTCTATGTATTTATTACAATACTGGGAATCAAACCCATGGCCTCACAGAGGCTAGACAATCACTCTACCACTGATCTATATCCCCAAATTTTTTTATTTATATCCATTTACTGGTGCATTGTAATTATACATTTGATAGGTGTCAGGTTAGAAGATCATACATGCACACATTGCCCATTTAGCCTTCCCTCAAATCCCACCCCATTTCCTCCCTGTTCCCTCCCTTTAGTGCTTTGTACAGTGATTTGAGTTTTATAAGCTTGGATATATACCTCATGTGCTTTAGTGTGTTTCCCTCCACCCTCTCCCAACTCCCTCAGTTAGGTCATCTTCTTTGTTCATCTAAAGTTTTCACCTTCTTTGTCTAGAGTCCCTTCTAAATCTCCTTCTCTCTAGCTTCCACATATTAAGGCGAACATCCGACTTTTCACTCTTTGTGCTTGACTAATCTCACTTAGCATAATGTTCTCTAATTCTTTCCATTTCCCTACAAATGATGTAATTTTGTTCTTCTTTATGGCTGCATAAAATTCCATTGTGTACATATCCCATAGTTTTGTAACCCATTCATCTGTTGATAGACACCTTGACTGGTTCCAAAGTTTAGCAATTGTGAATTGTGCAGCTATAAACATAGACACACATACATTAGTCTGGTAGTTTGGTTTCTGATCTTTTGGGTAGATGCCTAGAAGTGGTATTGCTGGGTCGTACGGTAGGTTCATTCCCATTCTTCTGAGGATCCTCCACACTGTTTTCCAAAGTGGTTGCACTAATTTGCACTCCCACCAGCAGTGTATTAGAGTTCTTGCTTCTCCACATCCTCGCCAGCATTTGTTGTTGTTTGTGTTTTTAATGTTTGCCATTCTTATTGGGGTTAGGTGATATCTCAGGGTAGTTTTGATTTGCATCTCTCTGACTGCTAATGATGTTGAACATTTTTTCATACATGTATTGGCCATTTGTATTTCTTCTTCTGTGAAGTGTCTATTTAGTTCACTTGCCTACTTTTTGATTGGGTTATTTGTTTTTTTAGTGGTGATTTTTTTAAGTTCTCTGTATATTCTAAATACTAGTCCTCTATCAGAGGGGTAGCTAGCAAAAATCTTCTCTCATTCTGTTGGCTTTCTGTTGAGGATCTTGATAGCTTCCTTTGCTGCACAAAAGCTCTTCAGTTTAATGCAATCCCATGTATTGATCCTCATTTTAATTTCCTTTGCCTTTGGGGTCTTGTTAAGGAAGTCTTTACCTGTGCCTATGTGTTGAAGTGTTGGACCTATGCCCTCTTCAAGTAGCTGCAACGTCTCTGGTCTGATTTCTAGGTCTTTGATCCATCTTGAGTTGGTTCTTGTGCAAGAAGGTGGGGTTTATTTCCATTTTTCTGCATATGGTTAGCCAGTTTTGCCAGCACCATTGTTGAAGAGGCTATCTTTTTTCCAGTGGATGTTTTTAGCCCCTTTATCAAAAATCAATTGGCTGTAGGTATGTGGCTTTGTTTCAGCATCTTCTATTCTTGCTCCATTGGTCTATGTTTCTGCTTTTGTGCCAGTACCATGCTGTTTTTATTACTATGGCTTTGTAGTATAGTTTGAAGTCAGGTATTGTGATGCCTCCTGCATAGTTCTTGTTGATGAGAACTAATTTGGCTATTCTGGGTTTTTTGTTTTTCCAAATGAATTTAATTTATTTTCGAGACAAAGTCTTGCTATATTACTCAAGCCGGCCTCAAACTTGTAATCCTCCTGCTTCAGCCTCCCAAGTATAGGCATGTGCCACTATGCCTGGCTTCTATTTCCTCTATTTTTGTAAGATACTCACCTCTAGCATCTCAGAGGGAGATCTCAAGGCTTCTTGCTTTCTAGACACTCCCTTTTCACCCTCCCTGATAATTTGAAAAACTAATGCAAGTGAATTACCTAATGCTACCTGGACCTAACAACTAATTTCTAGCCAGTGCCTGTTCTAAATAGTAACAAGGCCATTCCAGTCACAAACCCAAGGGATTAATCTAGAAAAGTGAAGAAACCCTGTTTTAACAGGGTCTCTGACCATGGCAGGTCTTTATTCACCCTTTTTGTGAAAACAAATTTATTCCTCAAGATCAAGCTGTGAGCTAGTAGAATAGCAATTTTGCTCTGCATATGCCCAATCTTCCCCAGTTTAAATAACTACTACACTAGGTAGTACACTACTACCTTTGGATGTGATCCATTGATAACTTATATAGCTCTGTAAATAAGTTTACTATTTAACTCAAATTAGAGATCTGCTCTTCTCAGGCCCCAGTGAATGGGTAATAATTGCTCCACAGTGTGGGCTTTGGTGGGACAGGGTGACGGGGAGCGGTGAGGATTGCACAACTCTGAATATACAGATAACCACAGAATTGTGCACTCTAAGTAGGTGAGTTATATAGTGTGTGAATTTAACTCAAAAAATCCATTATTGGAAAAGTAGGAGGCCAAAATCATCTAGACAATGAATTTTTGGTTCACCTCCTAAGGCAAGTAAGCACTAATTTTTTTAAAGGACAAATATTAGCTTCCTGCATGTCTATATGACCTATTGATATAGGTAGGATGACCATTTGGGTTTTTTCATTTTCACTAAAGCATTTTGATTCTTATTTCTTAACCCAGTAAACAACACACTAGAAACTTGCCCACTTGATATAGGCTTCAAATGCTGCCAAACTCCCATCACAAGCCGTTGACAATGTCTGAGGTGACAGGCCAATTACCCTGATCTGATCATCACACATTGTAATTATGTATTGAAAGTCACACCGAATGTCATATATGTGTTTAATTACTGTGTCAATTAAAATGTTATTTAAAAAAACTCGACAGCATATTCAAAGAACATGAGGCTACCCCATCTATCCCTGTATAAAACCCAAAAGACCCAGCCATTAAATAACAGCATAGGGTCTTAGCATCCTAGTGTGGCCCGTAACAAGGACTTTGAGGCTGGTTTTGCTAAAATCACTGACTCTCCACTTGGTCTGCAGAGGTAAAACACTTGGCATCTCCTCTGCCTGCACTTTGCATCTGTCTCCTTTGCTCTGAGCCACCAGGATGCCAGGAACAACAGGTGAGAGGGATAAACATCTTGTAATGAATGGAAACCCACATCCCCACACACATACCTAGCAACAGCAACTATTTTATCTCAACAAGTTCCCACCAGACCAGTCGTGAGTCACGATCAACCAGACCACAGTTGGACCAAGCCTGCATCCCTGTCATATTTCTGGTGCCTCTCCTCTATGTAATCTGGAAGCTCATGGAGGCAAAGCTGGGAGCGCTGGTTCCCTTGGTCCTCCCAGAACAGCTGCACTGACTCAAGATCCTTCCCTGCTTTTCACCAATGCTCTTTCCATTTTGGGGGGGAAAGTGACTGACTGGACCTGATTTGTTGGGACCTCCAGAGTCTGGCTTCTGGCCTAGGACTCCAGTAACACAAACTGGGGCATCTCATTTGAGCAGTGTGTTATTTTCTAACCAAATATGCACACAATACACACCCACCTTTCCTGCCACCCACCTTTCCTGCCATCCACATTTTTCAGCTAAATCTTTGTTCAAGAAACCAGGGGCTCCAGTCTCAGGATGCCTGTGCTTGGAGGCAGCACATTAACAGCCCTTGATATAAACCTTCCAACAGCCCTGAAGACGCAGTTTCCTCCCAACGATGACGTCGAGCATCTGTGCAGAGCTGTGGAATGCCTGAAGAGCTTTCCCCCAATTCCCCTGCCTCCTTTCCACGATGCCTCTTTACCTTGTTCCCCTGAGACAGTCGGGAAATCCCATAAAATAACATGCATTAAGACTAAGTGAATAAAGCTCCAAGAAAGGAAATGAGACAGTTCAGCACCTCCCCCCACCCCCAAAAAGGGGAAAATACACTTCCAGGACCTTAACCCACAGCCTGTCAGCCATGAAAAGTATGGTTTGTGTCCTCCCCACCACCTCACTCTCTCAAACAATCTAAGGACCTCAAACGCAGGAGGCAGCATTAAAGCCAGGATGCCTTCCCACAGCACCTCCAAGGATAAGCTAGATAAAAGGCAAACACTCAGGACCCTGAATTTGTTCCACAGTAGGATTGTGCTTTCTTCCTTCTGCACTTTGTCTTCTCTTAGCTCTCAGACTCATCCTTATCACAAGGCAAGGATGTTTATACAGGATGCAGCAACATTGACTAAGAGGAGTATAAATGGTCCTGTGCTCAAACTGACCACCCATTCCTCAAGGACAGGAAAAGATAACACTCTTTGAAAGTATGTCCAAAACCAGTTAAAATTCCTACCTAATAGTGCACCCCTGCAACTCTACAAAAGAAAAAAAACTGGCTGCTTTCTGTGTTGGAGGAGCCAGCCTGAAAAATTCACTTAGTGCTGGGGCTTCCCTGCTAGCTCCAGCAGAAGCCACAGTGTGTTATCAGGGCACATTTGTGATTCACTTTTGGTTCTACCAACAAAATTAAAAATACCTCCCTCAGATATCCTGCCTACCTCGATTGGATGTCCTGGGCTCCCCCTTCCCTCCAGTGCTCTCAGAGTCTATGCAGACAAGGACACAGGACACAGCTACAGCCAGTGCAGAGAGCCTTCCCAGGCACACTCCACTGTGAATGCTCCCCTGGGTGGGGCTTTCAACGGTGGATATCTGGGGAGACGGAGCTGGATGGAAGCCAGCTGGGTGGGGAGGAGGCAACAGGATGCAGCTTCGCCACATGGGGCTCAGGCTGCCAAGGCCAGAGAGCAGGAGGCTGCTTCTACCTGGTGAGCTGGCTCCCCATCCCAGTCTTGGCAGGAAGCAGAAAACAGAAGAGGTTATGTTGCCTCCCAGGCAGCAGTAAATGCCCAGGGTATAAGGTGTGGGGAGGGGAGAGAGAAAGATAGAGGGAGAGAGAGAGACAGACAGACAGAGACAGAGACAGAGACAGGGAGAGAGAGAGAGAGAGAGAGAGAGAGAGAGAGAGAAACAGGCTTTATTGAGATAAAATCTGCAGAGAAGGGTCTCTAATAAAGGATGGAGCCGGTGTCTGCTTTCAAACTGAGGGTTTATATATTGGAGAGACGTTCAAATTCTGGCTGATGGTTCTTAGTGAAGGAAAAAGAGAGTCCTTAAGGCGGGAAAGGAGTTATCTAAAGGTCCCTTGCAGTTTGTGTCAAGCAAGATATAGGGGAGTTCCAGTAAACAAGACATGGGTACTTTTCCAGTAAGTAGAAAGCCTTCACAAACTGCAGTTGCTTTTTCCTCTGGCCAGGCATCTAACACAGAGGACCTGAGACCCTAGGTTCCCAAAACACAGTGTACTAGAACGCCAAGTGACAAACCCAAAACTCCCTGTTTTTACCAAAAGGGAAACTTAATAAGAGGTGGATTTATAACTAACACAATGAGGGAGATCTCTCTCTCTCTCTCTCTCTCTCTCTCTCTCTCTCTCTCTCTATCTGTCTTCCCCTGTCTGTCCCCCCATCTGTGTGGGGATGTATGGGGATGGCAGGAGGTAGTGGAGTGTTGAGAGCCCAGATGCTAGGGCAGGACCACCTTGCTTCATATAATTTCCTAAGTACAGCTGACTAGAAACCATTTAAAAAATTATTTATTTTAGCTGGGGGCAGTGACTCATGCCTATAATCCCTGCTTCTGGGGAGGCTGAGGCAGGAGGATCCCAAGTTTAAGCTTACTGAGATCCTGTCTCAAAATACAATATAAGATGTGCTGTGGATGTAGCTACCCTAGCATATGCCTGGCCCTTGTTTCAATTCCCAGTATTGGGGGGAGAAAAAAGAATAAATAGAAATAATTCATTTGGTTGTAAACTTCACAGGTAGTTAAACCTGGTGAAAATAATGAAGGAAAAAATACCATATGACCCAGCTATACTACTCCTGGGTATCTACTGAAAAGGATTGAAACCAGACTTCTATAGCAATGCATGCATATCTGTTTATAGCATCACAACTCACAATAGCCAAATAATGGAACCAGTCTAGGTGTCCTTCAACAGATGAATGGATTACAAAATTGTGGTATATACACACAATGAAATTCTACTCAGCCATAAAGAAGAACAAAATTACATCATTTGAAGAAAAATGAATGGAACTAGAGAATATTATGTTAAGTGAGATTAGTCAGTAATGAAAAAATGAAAGGTCAGATATTTTCCCTCATATGTGAAAGCTAAGGAGAAATTGGGATACAAAAGAGACTCTAGACAAAGGAAGAGAAACCATAGTGGAGTGATGGAGAGGACCTAAGGGGGGGAGGTGGGTAGGGGCAGAGAGATTCAATGAAAGAAACACTTCAATTGACATGATGTACATACACAAAACTATCAATACCAATCTCAGTTTCATGCACGGGGAAGTTGAGGGACTTGGGTTGGAGTTGGGGGAGGCTCACTGAGTGCTCCGTTCATGTATGTCTCTACTGCTCTGAACTTCATCATGATATATGATTACAATGTACTAACTACTACTCCTACTCCTACTCCTACTCCTACCACTACTACTACTAATAATAATTGATTGTATGCCCATACTTTACTTTCGATAGTGTTTCTTTCTCAACTAGTTTCTGGAAAAATAGTCGCTCTTCAATTTCACTCAATAGCAGATGTTGCAAAAGCTTAACATAGTCCCTTCGGTAACTGTCTCCTGGTCACTGGGGGTCATCTCAGGCAGGCCATTGCTGCTTCTTGTTAACATTGGGATACAATACCAGTCATTACTGGAAGCCATCGGGAGAGTTTCTGCTTTTCTTTTTTTTTTTCTTTTGATTTTTTTGTGGTACTGGGGATTGAACCCAGGGGCATTCTACCTCCGAGCTACACCCCCAGCCCTACTTTTTATTCTTTATTTTTGAAACAGGGTCTCACTAAGTTGCAGAGGGCCTCACTAAGTAGCTGAGGCTGGCCACGAACCTGCAATCCTCCAATCTCAACCTCCCAAGTACTGGGATTACAAGCAAATGCCACCACGCCTGGCTAGTTTCTGCTTTTCTGTAAAGGGAAAAGCAATAGTAAATTAATAGTACCAGCAAATGAAATTGTAAATAATAGATAATAAGACATTGAAATCAAGTCTGCTTTAAATTTTCTTCAGTGAGTAGATTCCTTTCCAGTGAAGAGTCCAAATCACTGTGACAAGAACAATCTTAGAAGCTATAATAGGAGGCAGAAACTATTTTGAATACTTGCACATCAAGGAGATTTCAAATAAATTCCTAATAAGTAAATGATTAAGAGTATAAAAGTCAGAGACCGGAGGATCCGGGTTCGCGGCCAGCCTCAGCTGTCTCTCTCTCTCTCTCTCTCTCTCTCTCTCTCTACCTAGTGAGGCCCTCTGCAACTTTGTGAGACCCGGTTTCAAAATAAAGTATAAAAAAATAGGGCCGGGGGTGTAGCGCAGAGGTAGAACACCCCTGGGTTCAATCCCTGGTACTGCAAAAAAAAAAAAAAGAGTATAAAAGTTTCTCAAAACTCACAAAGCAAGAGAAAGACAGGTGAACTGGGTGTGGTGGTGCACACCTGTAATTCCAATTCTTAAGAGAGCTGAGACAGGAGGATCAGAGGTTCGAGGCCAGCCTGCGCAACTTAGCAAGACCCTTAGCAACATAGAGAGACCCTGTTTCAAAATAAAAATAAAAAGGGCTGGTGGTGTAACTCAGAGGTAGAATATTCCTGGGTTCAATACCTAGAATGAATGAATGAATAAATAAATAAATAAACAAGCGAACAAATAAACCAGACAAGTGAGGATTAGATTTGTGTGGATCAAGAAGTATACATACTAAAATAGAACTCATCTATAAAGAAGAACAAAATTATGTCAGTTGCAGGAAAATGGATGGAACTAGAGAGTGGTATGCTAAGTGAGAGCAGTCAGTCTTGGAAAGTAAAGGGTGATATGATTTCTCTCATATCTGGAAGGTAGAGAGAAAGTGGGAAACAAAAGGGACTTCAGATAAACCAGGAGAGAGACAAATAGAATAGTGGGAGGGGTTGAGGGCGGAAAGTACAGAAGTAAGAAATGAGGCTTGAGGAAGGAAACAGTTCAAATAACATTATGTGCATATAAGATGGTCTCCCTATCAATTTCAATAACATGTACAGGGGTTTGGGTGAGCAGGTGGAATCTGAAGGGAAACACCAGTGCTGCGTGTACATATGTCTCTATCATTTTCAACCTCCTTATCATGTATAGCTACAATGCACCAATAAAAGTACATTTTTAAATGATTTTTTAAACTTTTTTACCATTCCTCTCTAAAACCAGAGTACAAAATTCAATTTTTATGCAATGAAAACTATGCTAGGTAAGAAAAAACACAGATAGATTCTAAGTCCTCAGTCAGACATGTGCCCAGTTATAACTATTGCACATGTTGGTTGACAAAAGGGCAGCCTCAGGTAAAACTTTCTTACATTTTTCCCCTAGGACTGATTCTAGTAAATGGAGAGCTGCCCTCTGTCTCATAGCCATTGGGCTGATGGTTAACTACAAATCTTCTTAAACTCTCCACTGAGGTTATTGCCAAGAGATTACAATCCTGACAAGGATTTGGGGGCCTCATGTCATGGATAATGGAATTGAAAAGAAACACAAAATGAAAATTTTAATTTCCATAAATTATTCCTTGTATTTAAAATGACTTTTATTGATCAATGGTTTCCATGTTCTCTCTCATTTGACAGATCCACCCTAAGGCACCCAGTGTTGACGATATTCTAAGGCTCCTCAGCAATGTAGTTTTGGAGTCAGTCCACTCAGGTGCTCTGTGCCTCCACCACTCCCTTCATGACAGCAGAGACCTGGAGGACATGACACCATTTGAGACAGACAGGAAGAGACCCCATCATGGAAGACATGCACGCTCAGTGAGAAGCCCTGAGATCTTTTAATCAGGAAGGGCTCATGATACTAGTTATGTTTTTAAAAGAACACTCTGGCCCTGTGTGGAGAACACTGGAGGAAGGGAAGGCAAGTGAGGAAGGGCCAGTTGGGAGCTACTGCAGAAAACTTGGGCAGACATGCTTGGATGGGGGAATGGCCTGCATAATGGCAAGAAGGACCTCATGTTCAAGGGCTTGGAGGGATGAATTATTATTAAAAGCTGAGAACCATGAAAAAGGCTCTCCTAGATGGCAAAACTCCTCATGCTCTTTGGGTCTTTATTAGGCAATAATATGTTGCTCTTAAGGATGTTTTTATTTGTTTTGTTTTTGTGGTGCTGGTCATGAAACCCAAAGTATAACACTAGTGTCTATAAGACTAGTATCCAAAAAACATCGAGGAAGAAAATTATGAATGATGAAAATTTAGTGCACGTAAGGTAATTATCATTTATCATTAAGTAAGTGAGTTTTTAAGTAAGTTTTTAAAGGAATTAAGTGAGTTTTTAAGTAAGTGAGATTTAAAGATTTCCTAGGAATTTTGGAGTGATAGACCTGGTAGAGAGACTAACTTAGGGAGTCACAGGCCTGGAAAAGTATGCAGAGCTTCTGAATTAAAATTTTATTTCCTTCTCCTTCCTTTACAGCTTTTTTCTACCAATTTCTTTTATCCTGCCTCAGTGCAATGCACTGGTAGACCACTTTATTTCCTAAAAGGCAAATTCTCAATATAATCATGAGAAAAACCAAACAAATACAAATGAAGTTCATTTTATATATTAATTAACTAGTATCTTTTCTTCAATAAAACAAAGTTGAGAAATCATCATAGATTGGAGGACACTAGATATACAGCAATATGAGAACCTGGGTTGGATCTTGGGCAGAAAAAGCTGGTGGAAAGAAAAGAGAAATCAAAATAAAGTAATTAATAGTATTATAATTAATTTAAGAACATTAATAAAATTAATTAATAGTATGTTATCATTGTGGCAATATTCATTTATTAGTTTTGAGAATTGCACTACAGTTATAAAAATGTGGTGTGAACTCTGCTGCTTTTTTAGAACTTTTTAGTAAATCAAAAATTACTTCAAAATGAAATAAAATATAAGTAACATTATAGAATGTTTACATTGGGATACTTAACATGTTTCATAGTGAGAACTTCATAATGAAACATAACGTGTTCTTCATGGTTGCTTTACCATAATCTATATGACCCTCTCAAAACCATATTCAGGAAAGCATCATGTTATAAAGAGTAACATATCGCGCCAGACGTGGTGGCGCACGCTTGTAATCCCAGTACTTTGGGAGGCGGAGACCAGAGGATCCGGGTTCACGGCCAGCCTCAGCTCGCTCTCTCTCTCTCTCTCTCTCTCTCTGTCTCTCTCTCTCTCTACTTAGTGAGGCCCTCCGCAACTTCGTGAGAACCGGTTTCAAAATAAAGTGTAAAAAATAGGGCTGGGGGTGTAGCGTGGAGGTAGAACCCCCCTGGGTTCAATCCCCCGTACCACAAAAAAAAAAGAGTAACATATCAAAAACATCTCTTCCCTGTTACTTTGTCACATTAATGATTAGCTGAAATTCAAATATAATCCATGAGATTCTCCTCTACGCCAAGCTTGAGGATCTATCTCTGACATACTGAAAGTGGAGAAAGCTTGTGATTTTGTAAACTGCTCAGAAATATTTGTGCCTCTTCCCTTTTATGTGGAAAGTGTGGGGGAAAGGGTGGCAACTGCTCTTTGTCAAAAACTTCAAGCCACTTGAGTTACCTCTTGAAGTGAATGAATTATTATCTCTAGGCATATATGACCCTGAGGATACCTACTGAGGGAGCCTCTGCTTCCACAGGTGGCATTCTGTGAGTCACGTGGGGTTCATCTTCCTGGGGATGGCAAATACATGTCAATGTATGAAATCAACACACAGTGACCAGTTTGAAGTTGTAGGGGAATAACTAAGTAGAGAAAATAGATCTATTAGGTTGGAGCAAATGAAATGGGCCACTGGCCAGTGTTGGCTACTTTACCCTGAGTATAAATCAACACTCCATACTGAAATGGTACCATTAGATTTTTACCTAAAATAGCCTACTGCTATATAGTTTCTGAAGTACACCTGTGTTTTACTTGAACTAACTTTCATAGGCAGTATATTGAACAGATACAACACATACACTTTTTTTCTCCTACTAAGCTCTCACAACACAGAGCACTTCTGTGACTGAATGTGGGGGGACATAGGAGGAGGTTCACACACACACCAAGCAATTCTTCTGTAGATATCAGATATCTATTCAATAGCTCAATTCAACTCTGATACTATCTTCTTGGAGATAGCATCAGATCCTACAGGATAAGGACATAATCAGACTGCCACCCATGTCAGACATCAATCAAGTAGCATGTTGTCACCTATACTTCTGTTTCACTAGCTATAAATCTTTGTTCCCACAACCCCATTCTTGGATTGAATTAATTTGTTAGAGAAGTTCACAGAAGTCAGGGAAACTCTTTACTTATGTTTACCAGAGAATTATAAAGGAAAACTATTAACAAATTCTGGTACTTGCCCCAACTTGTCAAATCAAATAATTGGGACAAGTCTTTGGAAAGAAGGAAATGGAAATTTATTGATTTGCTAGCAAATCAGAGAAACCAATGAATTTAAAGATCTAACTCCTCATTTTTCTTCTCCAATGAGGTATCCTTAGCTGTCATTAGGGTCAATGACCATTCAAAACTGCTTCATGTGCCAGTACCATGCTGATTTTATTACTATAGCTCTGTAGTATAATTTGAAGTTAGGAATTGTGATGCCTCCTACATGGTTCTTATTGCTGAGAATTGCTTTTGCTATTCTGGGTCTTTTGTTTCTCCATATGAAATTAATGACTGATTTTTCTATCTCTGAGAAAAATGATGTTGGTATTTTGATAGGTATTGCATTGATTCTGTAGATGATTTTTGGCAGGATGGCCATTTTGATGATATTTATTCTACCTATCCAAGAGCAGGGAAGATCACATAGACCAGTGGAATAGAATAGAAGATACAGAAACAAGTCCACAAACTTATAGCCAATTGATTTTTGACAAAGGCGCCAAACACATACGTTGGAGAAAGGACAGTCTTTTCAACAAATGGTGCTGGGAAAACTGGTTATCTACCTGTAGAAAAATGGAGCTGAATCCTTACCTCTCACCCTGCACAAGAGTCAACT
>PVJS01043422.1:0-17064 GCA_004027185.1 Glis glis | reverse complement strand
GGAGGCTGAGACCGGAGGATCCGGGTTCGCGGCCAGCCTCAGCCTCTCAGTCTCGCTCTGTCTCCCACTCACGAATAAAAAAAAAGGGCAGAGGGTGTAGCACACAGAGAGAATACCCTGGGGTCAATTCCGGGTACTGCAAAAAAAAAAAAAAAAAAAAAAAGGGGGGGGTGTAACTCAGAGGTAGAATGCCCATGGGTTCAATCCCCAGTACCACAGGAAAAATAAATAAATGAATGAATGTAAAAAATAAAGCACATAAAAGATGTTCACATGCCGGGTGTGGTGGCGCACGCTTGTAATCCCAGTACTTTGGGAGGCGGAGACCGGAGGATCCGGGTTCGCGGCCAGCCTCTCTCTCTCTCTCTCTCTCTCTCTCTCTCTCTCTCTCTCTACTTAGTGAGGCCCTCCGCAACTTCGTGAGACCCGGTTTCAAAATAAAGTATAAAAAATAGGGCCAGGGGCGTAGCACAGAGGTAGAACGCCCCTGCGTTCAATCCCCGGTACCATAAAAAAAAAAAAAAAGATGTTCACAATTCCTATACCTAGTGATAATCATCCAACAGTTTAGTGTTTTCTCAGGTTTTCCCCTATGGATATGTACTTTTCGAGTAGATGAGATCATATTATACATATAACTTGTAATACTTTCTCTTCAGATCGTATAAATCTTTTACCTTTTATTTGTATATACTTTTATACATGACTTTGCTCTTTTTTTTATTTTTGCGGTACCAAGGATTGAACCCAGGGGCATTCTACCTCCAGGCTACACCCCCAGCCCTATTTTTTATTCTTTATTTTTTTGAAATAGGATCTCACTAAATTGCAGAGGGCCTCACTAAGTAGCTGAGGCTGGCCACGAACCCGGATCCTCCAGTCTCAGCCTCCCAAGTACTAGGATTACAAGCATTCACCACCACGCCCACCTTGCTCTATTTTAAGAATCTATTCTTACTAAAAAGGACTCAGAAGACGGGCGGGGTGGCGCACGCTTGTAATCTCAGTACTTGGGAGGCTGAGACAGGAGGATCTGAGTTCTTGGTCAGCCTCAGCTACTTTGTGAGGCCCTCTGCAACTTAGTAAGACCCTGTTTCAAAAATAAAGAATAAAACACAGGACTGGGGGTGTAGCTTGGAGGTAGAATGCCCCTGGGTTCAATCCCCAGTACTGCAAAAAAGGACTCAGAGCCAGCTCTGTTGTTCAAATCCTTCCGGTCTTCAAACTCCCCCGGTCTTAAAACTCCCCCGACCTTACTTGTTAACTTAGTATCTATTCTCTCTCTCTCCCCCTCTTTTTTTTGGTTGTACTTGGGATTGAACCCAGGAACATTCTACATCTAAACTACACCTACAGCCTTGTTTTATTTTTAATCTTAGGCTTTACTCTATTCTAGGATTTATCCCAGAATTATGCCAGACCATCAGAAAGCTGGGTATACTTGGACCACATGGTCTTATCCCCTATAGAACTGCTTTCACCAAGTTATGTTTTGGCATTATGCCGTTGGCTTACACTAAAGGATACGTGGGTGAAATCTGATTTGGAGTTAATGCTTGGAAAAGCTTTTCTTCAACAAAAGAATTTTTTTCTTTCACTAAGAGACCAATATAACAGGATCATGTTACCAGTTTTTAGTTGGCCATATCTTGATCAATTTGTTGCCTCTATGTAATAACTTTCTATTCTAATTTGTATTTTCTGGTTTTTAAAATATATTTATATCATTATTATTTGTATTTTCTATAAATTTCTTCAAATTCGTTTATTTTTTTTTTTGGTACTAGGGATGGAACCCAGGGCACAGTACCTCTGAGGTACACCAACAACACTATATTTTTTCTTTTGAAACAGGGGCTCGCTAAGTTACTGTATGCTGCTGGCCTCAAGCCTGCAACTCTCTTGCTTCAGGCTCCCAAGTACTGGGATTATGGTACTTGCCACCATACCCACAAAAAAACTATTTTTTATATTCATGTTTGGAAATGCTAAACATTGTAAGGATTATTATTTCTCCCAACTTTATGTAAAATAAGTTTTTAAAAGAACTGTCTGAAAAATGAACAGGAGATTGAGGATAGCAAGAAAATTTCTGAAAAACAATGAGGTCACCTTCTATTTTCAAATATTAACATTAAAAAGCCGCAATAAGCCAGGAGTGGTGGCACACACTCATAATCTCAGTACTTGGGAGGCTGAGATAGGAGGATCACAGGTTCATGGCCAGCCTCAGCAACTTAGTGAGGCCATCCCCAACATAGTGAGATTCTGTTTAAAAATAAAAGAATAAAATAGGGCTGGAGGTGTAGCTTGGATGTAGAATGCTCCTGGTTCCATCCCCAGTATCACAGACACACACACAAAAGCCACAATAAGTATTAATAATTATTAATACTTATGGTACTGTCACTATCACAGGCAGTCATTTTAAACACAAGAGAGAATCTAGAAATAAGCCCTACATTATAAAAAGTTGTCATTTTAAATTAGCGGGGAAGCCTGGGGTGGTGGCGCACGCTTGTAATCCTAGTAGTTGGGAGTCTGAGACCGGAGGATCCGGGTTCACGGCCAGCCTCAGCTACTTAGTGACGCCCTCCGCAACTTAGTGAGACCCTATTTAAAATAAAGAATAATAAAAAAAATTAGGGCTGGGGGTGTAGCTCGGAGGTAGAATGGCCCTGGGTTCAATCCCCAGTACTGCCAAAAAACAAAAAAAAATTAGCGGGGAAAAGAGGACGTGTGTGTGTGTGTGTGTGTGTGTGTGTGTGTGTGTGGTACTGGGGATGGAACCCAGGGGCATTTTACCTCCAAGCTATACCCCCAGTCCTATTTTATTCTTTTATTTTGAAACAGGGTCTCACTGAGTTGCGTGCGGATGGCCTCACTAAATTGCTGAGGCTGGCCACGAACCTGTAATCCTCCTGTCTCAGCCTCCCAAGTACAAGCGTGCGCCACCACACCCGGCAGGATTGTTTCATTAAAGGTGCCAGAAAAACTCCCAACTACTTTGAAAAACCCGTTATCTTTAATATACGTGGAATATATATTCTGTTGTAGTATGAGACAAAAAGGTATTAGCCGCTGCCACCCAGAAAAAAAGACACTATGTCTGAAAGACATAGTGAACAGCTTTATTTTTTGGTACTGGGGATGGAACCCAGGAGCCTTCTACCTCTGAGCTACACCCCCAGTCCTATTTTATTTTATTTGGAAACAGGGTCTCATTAAGTTGCTGAGAGCCTCACTAAGTTGTTGAAGCTGGCTTCGAACCTGCGATCCTCCTGTTCTGCCTCCCAAGTACTGGGATTACAAGCGCGCGCCATCACGCCTGGCTAAGGGAATAGCTTTCTGATCTAAGAATTACAAATGCTTTGTGCATAGAAGCATAGGAAAAAGGAGAAATCAGAGAAAATGACTTGAGATTTTTAACCATCATACAGTAAAATTACATGACAAAACACAACAAAATTACAAAGAAAATGATCAGAAAAGTAACATCTATAATAATACATTAATGTCTTTGTCTTTATTGTACAGACAACTGTAAATTTTTTTTTTGGCGGTACCGGGGATTGAACCCAGGGGCATTCTACCTCCACGCTACACCCCCCGCCCTATTTTTTTATACTTTATTTTGAAACCGGGTCTCACGAAGTTACGGAGGGCCTCACTAGGTAGAGAGAGAGAGAGAGATGGGGGGAGAGAGACAGACAGACAGACAGACAGACAGAGGGCGCGAGCGCGAGCTGAGGCTGGCCGAAAACCCAGATCCTCCGGTCTCCGCCTCCCAAAGTACTGGGATTACAAGTGTGCGCCACCACACCCGGCTTATCCTTTATTTTGAAACTGGGTCTCATGAAGTTGCTGAGGGCCTCACTAAGTAGCTGAGGCTGGTCGCGAACCCGGATCCTCTGGTCTCACCCTCCCAAGTACTGGGATTATAAGCATGCACCACCACACCCGGCTTTAGACAACTGTAAAATTTATAAGAAAAAGAAACACCAAAAAATAAAAAAGTTGGGCAAAGAATACAGATACATAACTCCAAGAAATACAAATGGCAAGGCGGAGATGTTCAGTGGCAGAGTGCCTGCTTAGCATGTATGAGACCCTCATTACAAAAAAAAAAAAAAACAAGGAAAATGAAGAAAAACATGGAACTTTGTTAATACAAAAACAAAAACAAAAAAACCTATACACAGAGCTGGGCATGATAGTGCCTACCTGTAATCCCAGTACTTGGGAGGCCAAGACTGGAGGATTGCAGGTTCGAGGACAGCCTCAGCAACTGACCCTTGACAACTTAGCAAGACCCTGTTTCAAAAAAATAAAAAACAGGGCTGGGGAAGTAGTTCAGATGTAGAATGCCGCTGGGTTTAATCCCTAGTACAATGTGTGTGTGTGTGGGGAGCAACAACAAACAAAACAACAAAAAATTGTCCCTCATGATTGGTTGATGCTTACTGAATCAAGTCCATACTCTCCAGTTTAGTACCTTAGCTCCCAGAGCACTGTATAATTTGTTCCCATCCCTTTTTTTTTTTTTTAATTGTGGTGCTGGGGATTGAACCCAGGGGCATTCTACCTCTGAGCTACACCCCCAGCCCTATTTTATTCTTTATTTTGAAACAGGGTCTCACTAAGTTGTGAAGGGCCTCACAAGTTTCTGAGGCTGGCCGCAAACCTGCGATCCTCCCGTCTCAGCCTCCCAAGTACTAGGATTACAAGCGCGTGCCACCACGCCCTGCTGTTCCCATCCTTTCTACCCACTCAACCTCACCTTTCAATTCTTCCTGCTGGGCATCTCCATAACAGTGTCTACTGTCTTATCCCCAGCTCAAGTCATCCCATACATCAATGTCTTCTTAACTTTGACCAGTGCAAACTGACCTCAAGTTCAGTTTGTTTTGTTTCAACTTCAGTGTGTTTTATGTCTGCATCTTTCCCCAACAAACGATTAGCTTTTCAATGGCAGGAAATATGCCTTTTACCTCTGTATCCTCTATAGCAATGGATACAAAACAGTGTTAGGTAAACAGTAGACACTCTAATATCAGTGTCATTGTCATATGAAACACGTAATAGTTCTTGCACAGGACAAGCACAGGAAGGAAACATGAAATAACTGTTTATATACTAAGTGGAAGCTTAGCTATATCAATTTATTTTTCTTTATTTCTCTTATATCTTTTTTTAAGAGAAAAATAAAGACTTAATTACAGGTTAGATTAAAAGCAAACCACCATGTAAAATAACAGCCAATTGTGAATATACCAACTTTTGAACACATCAAAATTTTAGAAACTGGAGTCGGCCATGGTGGTACATGTTTATAATCCCAGTTCTTGCAGGCTGAAACAGGAGGATTGTAGGTTCAGGACAGGCTCAGCAACTCAGCGAGGCCCTCAGCAACTTATGAGACCCTGTTTCAAAACAAAAAATATAATAGGGCCTGGGGTATAGCTCAGAGGCAAAACGCCCCTGGGTTCAATCCCCAGAACTACAAAAAAATTTTAAAAATTAGAAATATATCACCCATGAGTACATATCAAATGTATCAATTCCCAGAGGAAAACAACCAAAATATACTTACACTCACCACTGCAGTTTAATCATTTGGGGAGATTGGTTATTATACATATATATGTACATGTACTGGAAATAATCCATTTGTTACTGATAACAAGGTTTTTGCATGGTTTTTTTTTTTTGTGGTACCGGGGATTGAACGCAGGGGCGTTCTACCTCCACGCTACGCCCCCGGTCCTATTTTTTATACTTTATTTTGAAACCGGGTCTCACTAAGTTGCAGAGGGCCTCACAAAGTACTGGGATTACAAGCGTGCGCCACCATGCCCGGGCGGCTTTTTATACTCTATTTTGAAACGTGGTCTCACGAAGTTGCGGAGGGCCTCACTAAGTAGCTGAGGCTGGCCGGGAACCCAGATCCTCCGGTCTCCACCTCCCAAGTACTGGGATTACAAGCGTGCACCACCACGCCCGGCGGCTATAAGGTTCTAATAAGGACAATTTCTGTCAGTCTATTTTATAAGTAAAACAACCACTACTTTTTATTTAATATACTTCAGTCTGTTAAGAGGAACAATAAATTGCTAAAAACCCCAACTTATTTCCTGGAGATTAGAACACTGTCTATATTATCTAGTTAGGCTATAGCAACCCCAAGTCTCCATGAGCTTCCATACACCATAGAAATTCTGAAATAAGTCTAATATGAAGGTGACCTAACAACCAACCTAACAAAGGTCAACACAAAGAATAGACATCAGAAGGCAGAGAACAGGAGATACCTTTCTGTTTTCTAGATCTTCAAATTAAAAGAATGTTAACTCAAAAGCCTAGTCCAGCATTCTGACTACAGGGAATATTAAGTGCTATTATGACATGAAAAAAAAAAAAGAAAAAAGAAAGAGAGAAAAAGGGGGGGGGAGCTGGATGCAGTGGTACTCACCTATAATTCCAGTACTTGGGAGGCTGAGACAGGAGGGTGACAGGTTTAAGGCCAGCCTTAGTAACATAGTGAGACCCTATCTCAAAGATAAAAAATAAAAAGGGCTGGAAGTATATAGCTTGGAGGTAGAATGCCCCTGGCTCAATGCCCAGTACCAAAAAGAAAAAAAAAAGTAATCAGTCTCTCTTGAGAATGAAAGAAAAAAATTTTTTTTTTACCAGACGCAGGACACTATCCAAAAGAAATAATTATACATGCATCTAGAATAATAAATAGGTTGAAAAGCCAAATAGAATAACCATTTTGATTTGCTATTCCTGAAAATATACACATCACTACCTTATCTGAGAGGTTAAGGTCCATCAAAGCAAAGTACAACCATTAATATCTATGAACTAGTACCAGGAAAAGTTGTAGACTACATAAAAGAATGGGTACAGATGCAGTGGTGCACATCTGTAATTTCAGCAACTTAGAGGCTAAGAAGATCATAAGATTTTGTTGTTGTTTTTTTTTTGGTACTGGGGGTGGAACCCAGGGGCCTTCTATTCTAGCCTATACCCCCAGCCCTATTGTATTTTTTATTTAGAAACAGGGTCTTGCTTATTTGCTGAGGGCCTCACTAAGTTGCTGAGGCTGTCTTCGAACCTGTGATCCTCCTGTTTCAGCTTCCCAAGTACTGGGATTAAAGGTGTGTGCCACCATGTGCAGCAGGAAGATCACAAGTTTGAGGACAGCCTGGACAATATAATGAGACTGTCTTTAAAAAAAAAAAAAGTCAGGCAGGCACGGTGGTGCATACCTATAATCCCAGTACTTAGGAGGTTGAGACAGGAGGATCACAGGTTTAAGGCAAGCCTCAGCAACTCAGTGAGACCCTGTTTCAAAATAAAAGAATGGGAAGGGGCTGAGTGGAAAAAGTGATTCAGGCTAAGAAGCCAAAAAATATGAGTGATGATTTCATTCATGGTGATTGGAACAGAAGCAACCTTTATTTGAAGCAGCGCTCACCTACTCAGTCAGATACACTTTTTGCTTCCTTTTCTCTGTTACCTTTAAACAAAACAGTTAGGGAATGGGTGTTTGGGGAAAGCAATTAAAGGGGTGCTGGGTGTGGTGGTGTATTCCTGATATCCCAGAGACTTAGGAAGGTGAGGCAGGAGGATCAAAAGTTTGGGCACAGCTTGGGCACCTTAGTGAGACCCTGTCTCAAAATAAAAAAAATGAAAGGGCTGGGAGGTATTAGCTCAAGGATAGTGTGCCCCTGGGTTCAGTCCACAATACAGAAAAAACAAGGGGGGGAGTTGTTAAGTTGAAAAAAATTAAGAACACCCTAGTTGTTTTGGCAGTACCATGGATTGAACCCAGGGGCATTGTACCTCCAAGCTACACCCTCAGCCCTATTTTTTTGTTATTTTGAAACAGGGTCTCACTAAGTTGCAGAGGGCCTCACTAAGTAGCTGAGGTTGGCCACGAACCCGGATCCTCCGGTCTCAGCCTCCCAAGTACTGGGATTACAAGTGTGCGCCACCACGCCTGGTGTGTATGTGTATTTGTACAGGGAGGTGAACCTAGGCACTCTACCTGCAAGCCACACCTCCAACCCTTTTTATTTTTTAATTTGAACCGGTCTCACTAAGTTGCTGAGGCTGGCCTTGAACCTGTGATCCTCCTGTCTCAGTCTCTCAAGTACTGGGATTACAGGTGACCACACATTACTCAGCTTCACTTGTTAATAATAAAGGGTATAAAAGGGTACAGTCAATACAAAACAAGTATTTGAACAATTGAAATAAACCTATTTAAGGAGCTCTGAATTTACGAAATACGTGGTGTTAAAATATTTGTAATTTAGCTGGGCGTAGTGGCCCACACTTGTAATCCCAAGTACTTGGGAAGCTGAGAGAGGAGGATGGCAAGTTCGCGGCCAGCCTCAGACACTTATTGAGGCCCTCCGCAACTTAGTGAGACCCCATTTCAAAATAAAGAATAAAAAACTGGCTGGGTTGTAGTTCAGAGGTAGAATGCCCTTGGGTTCAATCCCTAGTACCGCAAAAAAAAAAAAAAACCTGTAAAGACAACAATAAAGCTACTATAGAAGGAGGTGAAAGAGTTCTTTTGATAGAAAGAATACATACTAAACTAATAATTCTTTTACCAAAAAGTGCCTGATGCTGGTACTTAAAAAAGGTCCTAACAGTTCTTTTTCAAGTCATAGAGAAGCGGGGTTGCTGTACTCCAGCTAACAAGCAGGGAAAGAGCACAGGCACTGGAGGCCAACTGCAAGAGTACGGAGGCACTGTTCACCACTCCCAGATAAGCTTTGAGGGCTCAGTTCTGAGTCCCTCGTCTGGCAGACAGACAGAACAAATAGCAGCTACACAGTATGATTAGCACTGTAACAGGGGTTAACATACCCCCCACCTCCCTGGCACAGAGGGTAGCTTACGTGGGTGAAGAAGGGCTTAAGGAGAGGCACTGCTAAAGCTGGATCTTAAAGAATTTATTATTGTGAGCGGGTTTCAGAGACCATGTTTTAACCCTTCATTAAGTCCTTCATAGCCATTTTTTTTTTTGCGGTGCCGGGGATTGAACCCAGGGACGTTCTATCTCCGAGCTACATGCCCAGCCCTATTTTTTATTATTATTATTTTTTTTTGGCGGTACCGGGGATTGAACGCAGGGGCGTTCTACCTCCACGCTACACCCCCGGTCCTATTTTTTATACTTCATTTTGAAACCGGGTCTCACGAAGTTGCGGAGGGCCTCACTAAGGAGAGAGAGAGAGACAGGGAGAGACAGCGAAAGAGCTGAGGCTGGCCACGAACCCAGATCCTCCGGTCTCCGCCTCCCAAAGTACTGGGATTACAAGCATGCGCTACCACGCCCGGCTGCCCAGCCCTATTTTTTTTTTTATTAATTTATTTTTTTTGCGGTACCGGGGATTGAACGCAGGGGCTTTCTACCTCCGCACTACGCCCCCGGCCCTATTTTTTATACTTTATTTTGAGACCGGGTCTCACGAAGTTGTGGAGGGCCTCACTAAGTAGAAAGAGAGAGAGACAGGGAGAGAGAGAGAGAGAGAATGCTTGCATGCGCAAGCTGAGGCTGGCTGCAAACCCGGATCCTCCGGTCTCCGCCTCCCAAAGTACTGGGATTACAAGCGTGCGCCACCACGCCCGGCCCAGCCCTATTTTTTATACTTTATTTTGAAACAGGGTCTCACGAAGTTGCGGAGGGCCTCACTAAGTCACTGAGGCTGGCCGCGAACCCGGATCCTCTGGTCTCCGCCTCCCACGTACTGGGATTACAAGCCTGCGCCACCACGCCCAGCTTTTCATAGCCAAATTTATTTCACTTAGTGAACACTCAGGCTGGTTCCTAAAGACATGCTGTCCCTCACTGCTCTCTATAAGCCCAAATAACACTTTCGCTGACATGGAGCAACCTAATGCTTCTCCTTATTCTCCCAAGGCTGACTATGTTAGCGCCAGACCCCTCTTTACCTCACTCCAGACCAACATTCCTGAAAGTTCAGTCATACTACCTTTGTAGCAATCCTACCGTCTTTTCATCACTTGGAGAGTAAGAAAGGCCGAGGAACTATTGCAAATCTATTACCTTGAATAAATACATTACACAATAGGAATACATTACACATGAAGACAATGTAGGATATACACATCTAACAGGTACTTCTATGAATTTTTGAGCACATATTACCTGAGCAGTGGTTCCCAAACCTACTTTATATCACAATCATCTAGAGAGTTTAAAGAAAAAAAAAACCATATATCCCATAGATTCTGATTCAAAAGTGCTGGGATACTGTAGACCTTATTTCAAAAGATCTCCAGGAGCCGGGTGGCACATGCTTGGTAATCCCAGTACTTGGGAGGCTGAGACAGGAGGATCGCAGGTTCGCGGTCAACCTGAGCTACTTAGTGAGGCCCTCCACAACTTAGTGAGACCCTGTTTCAAAATAAAGAATAAAAAATAGGGCTGGGGGTGTAGCTCGGAGGTAGAATGCCCCTGGGTTCAAGCCCCAGTACCACGAAAAGGAAAAAAAAAAAAAGCCATACTCCAGTATATCTAGAACCAATTAGGTTTAAATATAAAACCTAGAGCAGGGCATGGTGGCGCATGCCTGTAATCCCAGTACTTGGGAGGCTGAGACCGGAGGATCACAGGTTCCTGGCCAGCCTCAGCTACTTAGTGAGGCCCTCCACAACTTAGTGAGACCGTTTCAAAATAAAGAATAAAAAAATAGGGCCTGGGGTGTAGCTCGGAGGTAGAATGCCCCTGGGTTCAATCCCCAGTACCACAAAACAAAAAAACAAAAATATAAAACCTAGCTGGGTGTGGGGGCGCACACTTGTAATCCCAGTACTTAGGAGGCTGAGACAGTATGATCCAGGTTCGCGGCCAGCCTCAGCTACTTAGTGAGGCCCTCTGCAACTTAGTGAGACCCTGTTTCCAAATGAGGAATATAAAATAGGTTTGGGTGTAAGCTCGAAGGCAGAATGCCCCTGGGTTCAATCCCCAGTACCGTGAAGAAAAAAAAAAAACCTCTGAGGATTCTCATATAGAATCTGTTAACCATGGTCAGAAAGTCAATGACCTAGAATATAATAGTTACACTAAAATATACTACACTACATATATTAAATATACTTTAAATATACATCTACATAGTTTTCTAGTATGAGAATTTTTTGTTTATTCTTTAGATAAAATCTACAAAGTCTATCTCAAAACTAATGACAAAGCTGGGAGTGGTGGTGTACACTTGTAATCCCAGTACTTGGGAGGCTGAGACGGGAGGATCGCAGGTTCAAGGACAGCCTCAGCAAGTAGTGAGACTCTCATCAACCTAGTGAGAACCTGTTTCAAAATAAAAATAAAGCCAGGCATGGTGGAAGGCCTCTGGGTTCAATCCCCAGTACCAAAAAACAACAAAAAACCCATAATTTCCATATAAACAATAATGGATTTTTTTACTCAATGAGTAAGTCCTGAAGTTCCACCTCCATCCTTCAGTACCACCAATATTAAATGATCTCTCTAAGTGAGAAGGATTAGCTCAAGGCCTTATTGAAGGGAAAAAGCAGAAAGACCAAAAGTGAGCACATGAATGAGAAAGGAAGAGGGAAAGGAGGAAGGGGGGAGGGAGAGAGAGAGAGAAAGGGCTGAGGGTGCAGCTCAGAGGTAGAATGCCCTGGGGTTCAATCCCCAGGATAAGAAAAAAAAAAAACCCCAAAAACCAGAGGTGCTAACCAACTCCCACCCCCAAAATGGCCTGTTTTTACAACAGGGAGATTAATGAAGGATTCTCAGAAGTCTTAAGTTATACAGAAAGAGATGAATAAGCTCAAAATCTTAATAGCCCTGGTATGAGATAACATTAGCGATAGTTAGCTGGGCATGGTGGCACATGACGCTTGTGTTTCCAGTACTTGGGAGGCTGAGACAGGAGGAACACAGGTTCACCACCAGCCTAAGCAACTTAGTGAGGCCCTCTGCAATTTAGTGATACCTGTTTCAAAATAAAAAATAGGTGGGTGTGATGGCCCACACCTGTAATCCCAGTACTTGGGGGGCTGAGACAGGAGGATCGCAGGCTCAAGACCAGCCTCAGCAATTTAGTGAGGCCCTCAGCAACTTAGTGAGAACTTGTTTCAAGTTAAGAACAGGGCTGGGAGTACAGCTTGGAGGTAGAATGCTCCTGGGTTCAATCCCCAGTACCACAATAAATTAAAAAAATAAACAAATTAATTAATTAAAATAGGGCTGGGGGTTATAGCTCAGAGCTGGAATGCCCTGGGTTAGATCCCTAATACCACCCCCCCACACACACACTAAATTAGCAATACTCAGGACCTACTAATACATTGTACACATGTACAAACTTCTTAAAGTTGTTGAAATATTGAAAAAATATTCTGAATGGGGATACAGCTCAGAGGCAGAGTGCTTACTTAGCATCTACAAGGCCTTGGGATCCACAGCACTATAAAAAAAACATTCTGACAGATGCAACTAAAGCTGGGCATGGTAGTGCATGCCTATAATCCTAGTATTTGGGAGGCTGAGACAGAAGGATCGCAGGTTCAAAGGTTCAAAGCCAGCCTCAGAGCCGGGCGTGATGGCGCACGCTTGTAATCACAGTACTTGGGAGGCGGAGACCGGAGGATCCGGGTTCACGGCCAGCCTCAGCGACTTAGTGAGGCCCTCCCGCAACTTCGTGAGACCCAGTTTTAAAATAAAGTATAAAAAATAGGGCCGGGGTTGTAATCCCAGTACTTTGGGAGGCCGAGACCGGAGGATCCGGGTTCGCGGCCAGCCTCAGCTTGCACACCCGCGTGCGTGCGTACTCTCTCTCTCTATCTCCCTGTCTCTCTCTCGCTCTCTACTTAGTGAGGCCCTCCGCAACTTCAAGAGACCCAGTACCGCAAAAAAAAAAAAAGGGCCAGAGGTGTAGCTCAGAGGTAAAACGCCCCTGGGTTCAATCTCCGGTACAAAAAAAAAAAAAAAAGCCAGCCTCAGCAACTTAGCAAGGCTCTCAGCAGCTTAGTGAGATCCTGTTTCCAAATAAAAAACAAAAAGGGCTGGGGGTGTAGTTCACAGGTAGAATGTCCCTGGGTTCAATCCCCAGCACCACACACACAAAAAGACACTGCTAAAGCTGGGCATTGTGGCGCACACTTGTAATGCCAGTACTTGGGAGGCTGAGACTGGAGGATCACAGGTTCATGGTCAACGTCAGCTACTTAATGAGGGAGGTCTTCCGCAACTTAGTGAGACCCTGTTTCAAAATAAAGAATAAAAAATAGGACTGGGGTGTAGCTTGGAGGTAGAATGCCCCTGGGTTCAATCCCCAGTACCGTAAAATCAATCAATCAACCAATCGATTGATCAATCAAACACTGCTGAAGCTGGGTGTGGTAGTGCACGCTTGTAATCCCAATACTTGGGAGGCTAAGACAGGAGAATCACAGGTTCACAGCCAGCGTCAGCTACTTACTGAGGCCCTCCGCAACTTAGTGAGACCCTGTTTCAAATACAGAATAAAAAAATAGGGCTGGGGGTGTAGCTTGGAGGTACAATGCCCTGGGTTCAATCCTCAATACTGCAAAAAAAAAAAAAAAAAAAAAAAAAAAACTGCTGAAAACCTAATGTGCTTCAAATATCTGTATCATACAAAGGTATATACCTTTTAAATACTACTGAAAGGGCTGGGCGTGGTTGGTGCACACTTGTAATCCCATTACTTAGGAAGCTGAGACAGGAGGATATGAGTTTGAGGCTAGCCTCAGCTACTTAGTGAGGCCGTCCACAACTTAATGAGACCCTGTTTCAAAATAAAGAATAAGCCGGGCGTGGTGGCACACGCTTGTAATCCCAGTACTTTGGGAGGCGGAGACCGGAGGATCCGGGTTCGCGGCCAGCCTCAGCTCGCTCTCTCTCTCTCCCTGTCTCTTTCTCTCTCTCCACTTAGTGAGGCCCTCCGCAACTTCGTGAGACCCAGTTTCAAAATAAAGTATAAAAAATAGGGCTGGGGGCGTAGCGTGGAGGTAGAACGCCCCTGCGTTCAATCCCCGGTACCGCAAAAAAAAAAAAAAAAAAAAAAAAAAGAATAAAAAATAGGGCTGGGGGTGTGGCCTGGAGGTAGAATGCCACTGGGTTCAATCCCTGGTACTGCCAAAAAATAAATAAATAAATACATACATACATACATACATACATAAATAAAAGCCTAATGTCTCAAAAACAGTAATATACAGCCTCTACACTGCTTTTCCTGAAATACACATTGAACAGTTCCTATGTCAAGAAATCTAAAAAAACTGTACAGAACCAAATGCAATGGGGAATTCTATGAAACCAGGAAACTATTCAAGGCAGTCTAGGAAATAAAAAAGGCAGAAGAGCTCATCCTACATCCATGATCTTAGGTAAATAATTTTTGCCTCTTAGTTTTTCTTATCTGTAAAATGAGGGATTAAGAGATGACTTAAAATTTCTTTTGGTTTTAATGTCCTAGGATTTTTTAGGTTATGAATTAGATTAATCCTTACAGGTAAGAAGAGAACCAGTACTGCCATTTTACAGCTAAAAACCAAAACCAAAAACAAAACCCAAAGCTGGGCATGGTGGCACACATCTATAATCCCAGTAGTTGGGAGGCTACAACAGGAGGATCACATAAAGGCCGGCCTCGGCAACTCAGTGAGACCCATAGCAACTTAGCAAGACCCTGTTTCAAAATAAAAAAAAGGGCTGGTGGTGCCAGGAGGAACACAGGTTCAAGATAAGCTTCAGCACCCTCTTTCAAAATAAAAACTAAGCCGGGCGTGGTGGCATACGCTTGTAATCCCAGGATGTGGGAGGCGGAGACTGGAGGATCCGGGTTCGCGGCCAGCCTCAGCTACTTAGTGAGGCCCTCCGCAACTTCATGAGACCCAGTTTCAAAATAAAGGATAAAAAATAGGGCTGGGGGTGTAGCTCGGAGGTAGAATGCCCCTGGGTTCAATCCCTGGTACCACAATAAATAAATAAATAAATAAATAAATAAATAAATAAGTAAAATAGGGCTAGGGGTGTAGCTCAGAGGTAGAACGTCCCTGGGTTCAAGTCCCAGTACACCTCCCCCCATGTGCGCACGCGCGCGCATGCATGCGCACACACACACACACACAAAGGGCTGGGGGGGACACAAAACAAAAACAAGCCAGTCTCTGTGGTGCACGTCTGTAATCCTAGCTACTCAGGAGGCTTGGACAGCCTGGGAAACTTAGTGAGACCCAATTTTAAAATAAAAAATAAAAAGAGCTAGGGAATAGTTCAGTGGTAGAGCACTCTTGGGTTCATTCAACCCCCAGTACCCTGAAAATAAATTTTTTTTTCTTGCAGCGCGGTGACAGATTCGAGGACAGCCTCAGCAAGTAGTGAGACTCTCATCAACCTAGCAAGACCCTGTTTCAAAATAAAAATAAAATAGGGCTGGGGGTGTAGCTCGGAGGTAGAATGTCCCTGGGTATCCCCCCAAAAAAGATATCTGTTCTTTTCTTCAAAAGCCCTCATCAACCTATGACATTAGAGGATTCTATTTTGTTCTTCCTTATTCAGGAAGACAATATGTATCATCTACTCCTTCCAAAGGAATAGTTATTTAATTTCAATGTGAAAAATGTATAGTACATTTATAATCATATACGTGGCAGTTTTATCTACTTAACCATTACTGAAGTTGTACCACTATCTAGGATTCACTAAGGAGCAAACACCTATTACTGAGAACACAACTGGGAGCAGGATCAAAAAAGGTTTCTGAATAAAGTGGTAACCTCAAAATCTATGCACTCAAATTCATAATTAACTCAGCTCTCAAAGTCAATTTATTCTTTTTTTTTTTTTGCAGTACCGGGGATTGAACGCAGGGGCGTTCTACCTCCGCACTATGCCCCCAGCCCTATTTTTTATACTTTATTTTGAAACCGGGTCTCACGAAGTTGCGGAGGGCCTCACTAAGGAGAGAGAGAGAGAGAGAGAGAGAGAGAGAGAGAGACAGGGAGACAGTGAGAGAGCTGAGGCTGGCCACGAACCTGGATCCTCCGGTCTCCGCCTCCAAAAGTACTGGGATTACAAGCGTGCGCCACCATGCCCGGCAATTTATTCTTATTTTAGAAATAATTTCAACACGTGTGCATGTATGTTAACACCAAACTGATACTCATTATGATGTGAGACTACAATGCACCAATAAAAACATATTAAAAAAAGAAAATTAAAAAAAAATTAAAAAGTTAAAAAAATAAAATAAAATATAAGGGACTAATTTTCCAGGAAAAAAAAAAAAGAAATAATTTCAACACTAAGGAAGAGGTAGAGGCAAAAAGCTACAGTCAACAATAGATTCCTGTACCCAAAGGAACAGGCTAGAAAATTGTTAGGTGACAAATATGCTGGGCGTGGTGGCACACACCTGTAATCCTAGACTTGGGAGGCTGACATAGAAGGATTGCAAGTTCGAGACCAGCCTTGACAATTTAGCAAGACTCTCAGCAACCTATTAAGACCATATTAAAACAAAAAATAAAAAGGTCTTGCCAGGCATGGTGGCGCATGCTTGTAATCCCAGAATTTGGGAGGCTGAGACAGGAGGATCAAAGATTTGCAGCCAGCCTCCGCAACTTAGTGAGACCCTGTCTCAAAATAAAGAATAAGCCGGGCATGGTGGCGCATGCTTGTAATCCCAGTACTTTGGGAGGCGGAGACCAGAGGATCCGGGTTCGTGGCCAGCCTCAGCTCTCTCTCTCTCTCTCTGTCTCTCTCTCTACTTAGTAAGGCCCTCCGCAACTTCATGAGACCCGGTTTCAAAATAAAGTATAAAAAAATAGGGCTGGGGGTGTAGCGTGGAGGTAGAACGCCCCTGGGCTCAATCCCCGGTACTGCAAAAAAAGACAAAACAAAACAAAATAAAGAATAAAAAATAGGGCTGGGGGTACAGCTGGGAGGTAAGGATTGCCCCTGAATTCAATCCTCAGTACCGCAAAAAAAAAAAAAAAAAAAAAAAAAAAAAAAAAAAAAAA
>PVJS01043421.1:5000-17061 GCA_004027185.1 Glis glis | reverse complement strand
TTTTTTTTTTTTTTTTTTTTTTTTTTTTTTTTTTTTTTGCGGTACCGGGGATTGAACCCAGGGGCGTTCTACCTCTGTGCTACGCCCCGGCCCTATTTTTTATGCTTTATTTTGAAACCAGGTCTCACAAAGTTGCGGAGGGCCTCACTAAGTAGAGAAAGAGAGACAGGGAGAGGGAGTGAGAGCTGAGGCTGGCCGCGAACCCGGATCCTCTGGTCTCCGCCTCCCAAAGTACTGGGATTACAAGCGTGCGCCACCACGCCCGGCTTTTTTTATTTTCATTTATTTTATTTTATTTTTTTGGTACTGGGGATTGAACCCAGGGGCATTCTACCTCCGAGCTACACCCCCAGCCCTATTTTTTGCTCTTTATTTTGAAACAGGGTCTCGCTAGGTTGCAGAGGGCCTCACTAAATTGCCGAGGCTGGCTGCGAACCTGCGATCCTTCTGTCTCAGCCTCCCAAGAACTGGGATTACAGGCGTGCGCCACCAGGCCCGGCTCATTTGTTTTGTTTTGAAACAGGATCTCGTGAGGTTGCTGAGAGTATCACTATTTGCTTAGGCTGTCCTCAAACCTGTGATACTCCTGTCTCAGCCTCCCAAGTACTGGGATTACAGGTGTGTGTCACCATGCCCAGTTTAATCTTCTAATTCTTTAAATCACACTGATGATGTCACTGGGGAAAGAGGGTCAGTTGGAATCTAGTGTTTGGCAGTTACCAGAAGAGCTGTGGCTGGGCAAAGGGTACCCCAGAGCCAACTGGAGCCTTTAACCTGCTAAACAGCCAACATTGTGTGTCTAGGGCACCTTGGGACTAACAGAGGTATCCAGAATGGAGGAAGACAACCCCCCACAGTTGGTGACCCCGGCATCCGTGAAGGCCATCATCTCCAGGATTGAGACTGCCCAGCTGACTCGGGCTCAGGAGGTAACCCGGGAGATGAAGGAAGCGCCCGTCTATTGGAGTCTGATGTAGAGGCTGTGGACTGACCCCAGGTTTAAACAAGATTCCAGCTCTGGGCCCTCGAGGGTCCTGGGAGACTCCGCAACCTGGGTTTTCAGATATATTAGGTCAAAATACCCATGTCCTATATTTGGCCTCTTCAGGGTGGGCTGAGATCAATCCCCCATGAGGCAAGGCTGGGACGGGGAAGGGAGCAGCCCACAGGTAAGTGGGCAGGAAGCTCCAGGAGAGCCTGTGGTGGTGGGTCCCAGGAGTGCAGGAGGAGGCGCCCAGAGTTCTTAATTCAGGGTCTGTTCTTGTCAAACTGCAAATCCCCTAGGCTGAGCCTCGGAAGCACTCGGGGTGATGGCCAAAGGATCTAATCACCTGTACATGAGATTCTGGTACATTTTTTACTTGGGGCCTCATTTTTCCATGTTGCCTCTGGATCCTTGTGAGATGTCCGGAATTCCCTAGCAAGTTTGGAATTTTTTTTTTTTTTTTTTTTTTTTTTTTTTAGTACTGGAGGTTGAACAGAGACGCATTCTACCTCTCAGCTATACCCCAGCCCTATTTATTTATTTATTTTGTTTTGTTTTGTTTTGTTTTGCGGTACTAGGGATTGAACCCAGGGGCATTCTACCTCCAAGCTACACCCCCCAGCCCTATTTTTTTATCCTTTATTTTGAAACCAGGTCTCACTAAGTTGCGGAGGGCCTCACTAAGTAACTGAGGCTGGCCGCGAACCCAGATCCTCCAGTCTCAGCCTCCCAAGCACTGGGATTACAAGCGTGCACCACCACACCCGGCTATTTATTTATTTATTTAAAATGTTTTGGCCGGGCGTGGTGGCACATGCTTGTAATCCCAGTACTTTGGGAGGTGGAGACCAGAAGATCCAGGTTCGAGACCAGCCTCAGCTCTCTCTCTCTCTCTCTCTCTCTCCCCCTGACTCTCTCTCTCTCTCTCTCTACTTAGTGAGGCCCTCCGCAACTTCGTGAGACCCGGTTTCAAAATAAAGTATAAAAAAGCCAGGCGTGGTGGCACATGCTTGTAATCCCAGTACTTGGGAGGCAGAGACCGGAGGATCCGGGTTCGCAGCCAGCTTCAGTGACTTAGTGAGGCCCTCCGCAACTTCGTGAGACCCGGTTTCAAAATAAAGTATAGAAAATAGGGCCGGGGATGTAGCTCAGAGGTAGAAAGCCCCTGGGTTCAATCCCCAGTACAGCAAAAAAAAAAAAAAAAAAAAAAAGACCTAAAGAGGTTACGTGACTTGGCTAAAGTCACACTGCTAGCATATATAGTATCTGGCTCCAAAGTCTATACTCCTCAGCACTATCATCTACTGCCTCCCATATAGGATATTTCTAACCAGCTCTCAGACATCTTGGACAATGTCAATGGTGTCATCAACCGCTTCCAGGAAGAATTAGGATATGATTTAAGAGAAAAGGTGAAATCTCATGAGACCGGGCAAAAGGGCAAGAAGAGATTCATCTTGCTGGAGAAAATTGCCTCCTTCTCCAAAGATGCTAAGAGGAAAGAGAAGCACTTGTATGAAATCCTCCGCTGGCTGGGGGACTGGGGTGAGTTGCAGACTGGGGCAGCCCTGAGGGGGGTGCCCTCTCACAAGACCCTGGTCCCCGCTCGCTCAGTCTCCTTTCTCCACCTGAGGCAACTTTGCTGGAAGTGGAGTATAGGTGGCGGGTGAAGGGACAGCAAAGGACACATTACAATACCCATTCCCCAGTGAAGCATTCCACCACTCATGTCACAGCACATCATTTCCACTCCCCAGAGAGGCAAACATGTAATCATACAATACAGAATAGATCATGACATTATCCGAATACATGACAAAACCTAAGTCATGGGTCCAATATGACATATCATTTTTTAGCAGGATAGAAAATGAAACTAAGCCAGGCATGGTGGTGCACACTTGTAATCCCAGAGTACTTGGGAGGCTGAGACAGGAGGATCACAGGTTCGCGGCCAGCCTCAGCTACTTAGTGAGGCCCTCTGCAACTTAGTGAGACCCTGTTTCAAAATAAAGAATAAAAAATAGGGCCGGGGGTGTAGCTCAGAGGTAGACTGCCTCTGGGTTCAATCCCCAGTAAAACACACACACACACACACACACACACACACACACACACACCAATAGAATTCAAACCCACACTTTTTATTTTGAGAATAGGGTGATATTCAGGACACTAAATGACGCTTACTGCATAGGCACTGATGCAGTCATATGTATATAGCGCAACCACTGGGATGTGGGTCAGCTGCATACAGCCCTGAAGGTGGGGGCTACCTCTCCCTGTTTAGATCAGAGTCATCGCAGACCTGTGCACTGTGAGGTGTGCTGGATGCCACACTGTGGGAGAAAGACGCTGTAAGGATGTGCCCTACCCATCATCTAGGGAGCTCTCAGTTCACTGGCCCTTCAGCTGCCCACAAGAACTAAGAGAGCTGTTGATTCCACTTAATTTATTTAAATTTCCAGATGTTGAACTAGGCAATGAACATAGAACAATAACAAGACTGACACCTCCCTGGCCTCATAGTGCATATGACATATGATGACAACAATGACATATGATGCCTATTGTGTATCTTTACATGGCAAGCTTCATGGTAATCATTTCACACTTGCTCTCTCACTTTATCCTCACCCAGTCCTTTCACAGTAAAGGGAATGGGGCTCAGGGGAGTAGGTGACCTGCTCCACATCACATAGCTAGTACGAGGTAAGACCAATCCAACCTCAGAGCTGCTGCAGCCCCTGAGCTACAGGACTGCTTAGGACTCCCTAGAGAATACACTGTCCTCAGCCTGAACCTCCTGCTCCTTGTCCAGGTGACAGTCTGACCTATGAGATCAGGAACAGGAAGAATGAGGAGGAAGAGGAAGCCCTGGATGAATGGATTGAGGTGATGGAGAAAGTGTTACCTCTCTCCCTCATTGCCACCAAAGGAGGCATCGAGTCTCTCATTTCCCTTTGCTCCACTCTCATTGAAGAACAAAAGAAAAGGGCACAAAGTAGGTTCCTGAAGCATCTGGGAGGGGGGCTGGCTGGGGATGGGGTGGATGTCATCTCAGGGGAAGAAATCACGGGCTGGGTCTATTGGGGCCTTTCTAAAGCCAGGTGAGGTGGTGCACACCTGTAATCCCAGTACTTGGGAGGCCGAGACAGGAGGATTGCAGGTTCAAGGTCAGCTTCAGCAACTCAGCAAGACCCTGTTTCAAAACAAAAAATAATAGGGCTGAGGGTCTAGCTCAGAGGTAGAACTCCCCTGGGTTCAATCCCCCACTACCAAAAAAATAAAAATAGAAAAGGGTTGGGGGTATCTCTTGGAGGTAGAATACCCCTAGGTTCAACCCCCCCCCACCCCAGTACCAAGAAGTAAAAATTAAAATTAAGCCTGGTATGGTGGCGCACTCCTATAATTCCAGTACTTGGGAGGTTGAGACAGGAGGATCGCAGGTTTGAGGACAGCCTCAGCAAGTAGTGAGACTCTCATCAACCTAGTGAGACCCCGTTTCCAAATAAGAAATACCACAAATTTTTTTGTGGTACTGGGGATGGAACCCAGGGGCATTCTACCTTCGAGCTACACTCCCAGCCCTATTTTATTTTTATTTGGAAATAGGGTCTCAATAGGTTGATGAGAGCCTCACTACTTGCTGAGGTTGTCCTCAAACCTGTGATCCTCCTGTCTCAGTCTCCCAATTACTGGCATTACAAGGGTGTGCCACCACACCTGGCTCTATTCTTTTATTTTGAAACAAGGTCTCACTATGTTGCAGAAGGCCTCACTACATTGCTGAGGCTGGTCTCGAACCTGGATCCTCCTGTCTCAACCTCCCAAGTACTGGGATTACAGGCGTGTGCCACTGCACTGGGGTACAAAAAAAAATTTTTTTAAAGAAAGGAAGGAAGGAGAAAAAGGAAGAAGATGCATATCAGGGATACTCAAAGCTACTTTGTCCAACAGTAAAAAATAAAATAAAATAATAAAAGAAAATAGAGCCAGGTGTGGTGGCGCATGCTTGTAATCCCAGTACTTGAGAGGCTGAGTTAGGAGGATCGTAGGTTTGCGGCCAGCCTCAGTTACTTAGTGAGGCCTCTGCAACTTAGTGAGACCCTGTTTCAAAATAAAGAATAAAAAATAGGGCCTGGGGGTGTAGCTTAGAGGCAAAATGCCCCTGGGTTCAATCCCCAGTACCACACACACACACACACACACACACACACACACACACACAAAATAGTAGGACTGAGGGTATAGATCAGAGGTAGAATACCCCTAGGTTCAATCCCCAGTACCACACACACACACACACACACACACAAAGTGAACATTTGCGGGACGATGTGTGAATTATCTAAAGGCACAGCTCCAGGATAACAGGAAAGGGGAATGAAGCTTCTAGCTGAGCTGAGGAGTTTGGGTAATTGGCATTAAGGAGCCAAACAGAGATGAAAATACAGAGGCTCAGGAGTATAATGAATTGAGTAGAGCTGGTTTAACTATTCTCGCCTTCTCTGGACTCTGCGGGTGCTATGGTGCTGGCCGATCTGAGTGTAAGCTCTGGGAAAGTGCGGGCCCAGCAGAGATCTCTCCCGACGACATCTCTCTGGCTCACAGACAGCCCCAGTTCCTTATGTTTGCCCAGTCCCAGAGAGGACTTGAGAATTTTGGCCAAGCAGGGTCTGCAGGAGTCAGCATAATCCTCAGGACCCATCAGTGTTTGTTGTCTTTTTTCTCTCCACCTCTCCCAGTGTCCAAACACACCTTCTGGCAGGACTGGAGGGAAAAAAGCCCACAAAAATCCTCACTCTTCTCTCAGCCGCTGAGCCCAGAGCAGATGCTCCAGGACAAGCACACCACCTGCACGAAAGTCTCCGAGGTGAAATCCATGCTGCAGGAGCTCCTGGACTCCACCATGTTCAATAAGGGGGAGGCGAAGGCTATCAGGTACATGTCGACCGTGGTGGAGAACCTCAACAAGGCCTTGATCCTTCAGCACAAGGAGAACAGGAGCCTGGAGACCAAATACAAGTATCTGCAAATGGAGATGGCCAAAGAGCTTAGCAGCCAGAGGGTGCACTTTCAGAAGTCCATTCAAGTCCTCGAGAGCAAGAGGGATGCTCTGCTCAAGCAGGTAGAGACTCTAGGGGCCAAGTACCATGACCTGCTCCTGATAAAGCACTCCCTAGAGTTCCAGCTGAAGAAGCTTCAGATCTCTCGAAGTCTAGATGAAGACACAGATGTGGTTTATGTTGACTCCCTAGGCTCCCCTGAGGAAGAAACCCTTCCAAAGAAACAAACATTCATGGAGGAAACCAAACAGGAGCCCAAGGAGAAGCCATTGTTGTCACCAGATTCCCCAAGTCCCATGGCTACAACATGGGACAGTGGGACTACACCTTCAGCATGTCAGCCACTCTCCACCATGACCAGCCATTTACGGATCGCAGATGAGTTCAGCAAGGACACTGAGAGCCTTGAGCCTGAGTTGCCACCCTCAGTGAGTGACAAGTTTTCTGCAAAATGGGAAAGACTGGTAGCAGAAGACCCAGGCCATGAAGACAAAGACCAGGAGGACCACTTCCAGGAGAAGGAAGGAATCCAAACTAAGTTCCATGTTAGGAAGCACCTGTCCCCAGGGAGCTCAAGGAAGGTGCCCTTGGAGAGCCAAGTGGAGCGCTGGAAGGAGGAGCTCAGCTGGGAGAGGCGGAAGCAGCAGTGGCTGCAGGAGGAGGAGATGTGGCTGCAGCGGCAGAGGAAGTGGGCCCTGCTGGAGCAGGAGCACCAGGAGAAGCTGCGGCAGTGGGAGATGGAGGCCGCTGCCAGACAGCAGCAGCAGAGACTGCCCCCATCCAAGGAGAAACAACCAAGGCCAAGGAGGGAGCCGGAGGAAGCAAGGCAGGACGAAAAGATGCTGATCTTCACCACCACCAGTCGGTGGAAGCACTTGGAGAAGGCAGAGTCATTTCCAGTGCCTCCCCCAAGCCGGACCCAATCTGCCTGCCAGGGCAGGAGGCCATGCGTGTCCAGGTCCCCACATACCCAGCAGCCCAGCCTGGTAAACCAGAGGACTGTGAGTTCAGCCCAGTTTACCCAGATGCCACGGGCCCGCGGGGTTTCCACCAAGCTCAAGAAATCCGCCTCCTTTCCCATCACTGGGACATCCAACCAAAGGGTGACCCGGCCCTCTTTGCAGAGATCCCCAGTCACCCTTAAGGAGAAGGTATACCACATGGACACAGAGGCCCAGAGGAAGAATCTGCAGCTGCTGGGTGGGGAGTCGGCGCTGCCGCACTACCTGCGCAGCAAGGCCTTGGAGCTCACCACCACCACCATGGAGCTGAGCTTATGCAGGCTGCAGTGCCTGTGCCACAAGTACATCCTCTACAGACACTTCCAGAACCTCCGGTACGTGCCCCTGCGGCCACCTGGCACCTGCCCACACCCACTGCAATGTGTGGGCAGAACCAAAACCCAGTGGGAGAGGAGGGATATAGGAAAGGGCCGTGGGGAAAATCACCCAGGCCTGGACGAGGTCTCCTGAGGGACCTCAGGGCCTGGGCAGCCCTAGGAGGCATGGGAGGCCCGACACTGACACGTTCTCTCCATGTAGTGGGCTTTCCCTCTAAGCCGGCCTCCCCATTTCTTCTGCTTCCTATCACCCCGTCTGTATCCCACGTAATATGCTCCCCACATTTGCTTGACTTTCGCTTCCTGTTTCTAGCCCAGCCTCAAGGCTCCTCACCTGATGCCACCTCCCACTTCTCTGCTCCCTGTTTTCCCAGCTCCCACTGACCTCCATTTCTCTTCTTGCTCCCAGGGATGACAGAGTCATCTCTGGTCAACTGATTTGTGAGGGAAGAGGAGACCTCTACACCCCCTAAATCACTTCTTCTCTCTTTCCAGACAAGAAATGATCAGCCACATACAAGTCAGGCAAGAAATGGGGGCCCCCTACACAGCCCAGAACCTCTATGTCTTCTTGGGAAACATCGACCGCCATCAGAGGCTCAGGTTGAAGGCCTGGACGGAAAAGCAGAAGGACCTGGAGGCAAAGCGTCGAGAGTGCCTGAGCAGCATGGTGGCCATGTTCCCCAAGGTGGGCCTCCTGGCTGCTGCGTGCTGTGGGGTCAGCACAGCCCGTAGGGATGCAGCCAGAAAATGAGCCCAGGGGACTGTGGAGTGTGACTGGGGGCTGGGTGCAGTGGAGCAGATGGGAAGTGAGAGAGCAGGTCAGCACACACCTGTAATCCCAGATGTGGGGAGAAGCTGAGACAGGAGGATCACAGGTTCAAAGCCAGCCTCAGCAACTTTGCAAGGCTCTAAGCAACTTAGCGAGACCCTGTTTCAAATAAAAAATAAAATAAGGCTGGGAGTGTAGCTCAGAGGTACAATGCCCCTGGGTTCCAGCCCCAGTAACACACACACACACACACACACGCACATGCACACGCACACACATATGCACACGCACACACACGCATGCATGCACACAAACAAAACATAAAGCCAAAGAGATAACAGCTAAAAATTTGGGATAATGGAATAAAAGACTCCTATCTCCTCCTCCTCCTCTTCTCTCTCTCTCTCTCTCTCTCTGTCTATCTCTATCTCTATCTCTATCTCTATCTCTATCTCTCCCTTCCTTTCTTCTTTGTGTGCATGATACTGGAGCTTGAACCCAGGGGCATTCTATCTCTGAGGTACATCCCAGTCCTATTCTTTTTATTTTGAAATAGGGTCTCACTGAGTTGCTGAAACTGGCCTCCAACCTGAGATCCTTCTGTCTCAGCCTCCGAAGTACTGGGATTACGGCATGCGCCACCACCCCAAGCTTCTCCTCTTCTTTTGACTCTTTATTACATATACGCACATGACACATGACTATGATTCTGTCAACAACCGTGGTTCTATAAGATTATAATGGAGCTGAGGCCAGGCATGGTGGCACATGCTTGTAATTCCAGTACTTGGGAGGCTGAGACAGGAGGATCACAGGTTCGAGGACTGCCTCAGCTACTTAGTGAGGCTCTCTGCAACTTAGTGAGATCATGTTTCAAAATAAAGAATAAAAAATAGGGCCCGGGGTGTAGCTCGGAGGTAGAATGCCCCTGGGTTCAATCCCCAGTACCACACACACAAAAAAAAAATAATGGAGCTGAAAATTTTTTATCATCTAGTGGCATCGTAGCCACCACAATGTCCCAGCACAAGGCATTTTTCACATGTTTGTGGTGATCCTGGTATACACAAACCTGCCATGCTGTCACTTGTATAAAAGTATAGCACAGTGAAGCGCAGTGGCACACTCCTATAATCCCAGTGGCTGGGGAGGCTGAAGCAGGAAGATCCCAAGTTCAAGGCCAGCCCCAGCAATTTAGCAAGACCCTCAAAACAAAAAATAAAAAAGGCCTGGGGCTGTAGCTCGGTGGTAGAGCACTCGACCAGCAAGTGTGAAGCCCTGGGTTTGATCTTCAGTACCACGGTGGGTGAGGGGGAGCGGTATAATACATACATTTATATATAGTACGTAATACTTGATAATGATGATAAACAACTATATGAACAACTATATTATTGGTTTATGTATCCACTATACTATACGTTTATCAGTATTATAGAGTATACTTCTACTATAAAAGAATACACCATATAACGCGAGCAGCAGCCTCAGACATCTTGCTTCATGTGTCTCTTGATCGCACCAAGAGGCCGCATTGATTGACCCATACCGCATAGGTTTGTATTAGCATACTCTATGATGTTTATATAATGATGAAGTTGCCTAATGACACATTTCTCAGAATGTGTCCTGTTGTTAAGCAACACGTAACTATATAGAGAGTGTGCTTCTCTGACTTTTTAAAATTTTTTTCATTTCTGTTTTGTCCATTTTTCAGATTTTCTATAATAAAGGAGAAAACAGGAACAAAACCAGAAAATAAGAATTGTGACCCTTTCAGAATATTGATAAGTTTGTCCCTATTATACAAGTATTGAATTTACATCTATATCTAGCTTTTTTTTTCTTTTGGTACTGGGGATTGAACCCAGAGGTGTTCTACCTCCAAGCTACACCCCCAGCCCGATTTTATTTCTTATTTGGAAGCAGGGTCTTACTAGGTTGCTGAGAGTCTCGCTAAGTTGCTGAGGCTGGCTTTGAACCTGTGATCCTCCTGTCTCAACCCCCAAGTACTGGGATTACAAGCCTGCATCACCACACCCAACTATATCTAGCTTTAATATGGCAGGAATAGCTCTCTGCCCTAGCTATGAGGATTGGACCATTCCTTGCTAGACTCTTTCATTTACAGATTGTCCAGGACATGTCAATGGGATGAACCAGCCTCAGTTCCAGATCTGAGGCTCAGGAAGCCTTGGAAAAGGAGAGATAGTTTCAGTGTCATCCGTCGTGTCCCCACCCCCCACCCCCTGCTACTAAGGGAAGAGAAGCAGCAAATGCTGGCTTGCTTCATGGCAGGATGGCCAAGAGCTTGGAGGGACTGGAGAATCCTCCCACAGTGACTCAACTGCTGGGATCTGCCCTGGGCTTGGGCAGGAGGTGTCCCGAGGCCTGAGCAGCAGGCCTGAGTGTGGGGGAGGCAGTATACTGAGAGATTCAATGCAAATGCTAGCATTAGGCGATGGGAAGGGTCTTGGCCATGGAGGTTTCTCCCAACTCAGTACATATCGCCTTGTGTCGGTGCTGATAATAACTGACTTGACTTGTTCAATTGGTTTTGGGGTTGAGAAGGAACAGGACATTATCACAATTATTTGAGTGGCTGTGTGTGCTCCCCCAGCTCCCCGCCCAGTTCTAGGGCTGGTTTTCTGCGCAGTCCAGGCACACCTGGCCCCGGCCATGAGCCCTGCAAGTGCTCTCCTGCCCTCGCTTCCTTTAATTTTCTTCCTTCTGCTTTGCCCTTTGTCCAGATTCTTCATGACAAAGGAGAAAACAGAAACTAACCTAGCAAATAAGATTTGGAAGAATTCCTAGGAAAGGTCTGATACCCTGGAGCCCCAGGGATTTCTTTCTTTCTTTCACTATTTTGTACTGGGTATTGAGCCCAGGGGTGGGCGCTCTATCTCTGAGCTAGACCCCCAGCCCTATTCTATTAATTTTTAAAATTTTTATTCTTTTGATACTGGGGATTAAACCCAAGGGCATTCTACCTCTGAGTTACACCTCCAGCCCTATTTTATTTTTTATTTTGAAGCAAGGCCTCACTAAATTACTGAGGCTGGCTGAGAACTTGTGATCCTCCTGTCTCAGCCTCCCAGGTACTGGAATTACAGGTGTGCACCACCATGCCCAGCTTTGTTTTTTTTTTTTTTAACAGAGTCTTGCTAACTTGCTGAGGCTGGCCTTGAACCTGTGATCCTCCTATCTCAGCCTCCAAGAGGTTTCTTTTTGTGTGTGTGTATGTTGTACTGGGAATTGAACCCAGAGGCATTCTACCTTTGAGCTACACCCCCAGCCCGATTTTATTTCTTATTTGGAAACAGGGTCTCACTAGGTTGCTGAGAGTCTCACTACTTGCTGAGGCTGCCCTCGAACCTGCAATCCTCCTGTCTCAGCCTCCCAAGTACTGGGAATACAGGTGTGCGCCACCATGCCTGGCTCCCAGAGGTTTCTAATTGGAGGGATTCCTTGGACTTTACCATCTCCACTCAGCCCTGAGCCCAGCAAGGGCACTAAGAGTCAGGCAATGTCTCTTCCTGCCATAGAGAGGGGTAACTTCCTGTCTCTCTGAGGCCTCTTTGCTAATTCCTCTAGCTCCAGATGGAGTGGAACGTTCACCTGAACATCCCTGTGGTCACCTCCCCAAAGCCAAGGAAATGCAAGTCACCCCCAGCCTCACTCCAGCCTTTCCACTCCAGCGCCTCCATCTATGAGCAGCCCTTTCTATCTAAGTACCAAGAGCGTGTGCCCCTGTGGATGGCAAGGTAGGTGCAGGGAAGCTGAGGGGACAGCCAGCTGTGTGGGTGGGAAGGCAGGGAGCACGGGTGGCCAGCCTGGGGAGGTGGCAGCAACACAAGGGGGCAGGCAGGCGAAGATCGTCCCATGGGCTGTGAGGC
>PVJS01043420.1:0-17078 GCA_004027185.1 Glis glis | reverse complement strand
CCCAGGAGAAACAGGGGACTATGGCCTCGGGGATGCATGGGCAGGGCCCAGGAGAGCCAGGGGGCCACAGCCTCGGGGATGCATGGGCAGGGCCCAGGAGAGCCAGGGGGCCACAGCCTTGGGGATGCATGGGCAGGGCCCAGGAGAGACAGGGGACTATGGCCTTGGGGATGCATAGGCAGGGCCCAGGAGAGCCAGGGGGCCAGTGTCGGGGATGCATGGGCAAGGCCTAGGAGAGCCAGGGGGCCACAGCCTTGGGGATGCATGGACAGGGCGCAGGAAAGCCAGTGGGCCGCAGTGTTGGGGATGCATGGGCAGGGCCCAGGAGAGCCAGGGGACCACAGCCTTGGAGATGCATGGGCAGGGCCCAGGAGAGCCAGGGGGCCACAGTGTCGGGGATGCATGGGCAAGGCCTAGGAGAGCCAGGGGGCCACAGCCTCGGGGATGCATGGACAGGGCGCAGGAAAGCCAGGGGGCAACAGCTTCAGGGATGCATGGGCAGGGCCCAGGAGAAACAGGGGACTATGGCCTCGGGGATGCATGGGCAGGGCCCAGGAGAGCCAGGGGGGCCACAGCCTTGGGGATGCATGGGCAGGGCCCAGGAGAGCCAGGGGGCCACAACCTTGGGGATTGGAGGCTCCAATCTCCTCCTCTGTCTGTATCTCCTCCTCAGACTCTCCATGCAACCACATATTCTAAAAACTTAATGGCTTAAAGTGACAAGAAACATTTATTATCCCACATTGTTTTTGTTGCTCATGGGTAGATTCACTGGTGGTCCTCGCTTTGGGTCTCTTGTAGGATTTACAGTTAAGATACTTTTCAGTGGATCTATGTGCAGTGGTGCAGGACTGGAATCTCAGTACTTGGGAGGCTGAGACAGGAGAATTGCAGGTTCAAGGCCAGCCTTAGCAACTTAGTGAGACCCTGTTTCAAACAAATTAAAAATAAAAAGGGCTTGGGATATAGCTTGGAGGTAGAATTCCCCTGGGTTCAATCCCCAGTACCAAAAAAAAAAAAAAAGAAAGAAAAAAAAAAGAAGGAAGAAAAAGGAAAGAAAGATACTTGTCATTGGAGACCAGGGCTGGATCATCTACCTCCCAGATGCTCGCTCCCATGGCTGGGGCAGGAGGTCTCAGTTCCTCGCCATGCACACTTCTTCCCAGAAATGAGGACATGAGGCCCAGCTGTCCTAGAGCAAGTGATCCAAGATAGCACAAGGGGGAAACTACACTGTTATTTCTGCACCAGCTTCTTGGTTACACAGGCTGTCCTTATCCATTGTGGGAGAGGACTACACAGGAAATGGGGACATGAAGTTGGGGCTCATTGGAGGTTGGCTACCAAGCTGCCCCCACTTCCTCTTCCCTCTGTCTCTTACTCTCCACTCTCTTACCTCAGCCACAGTCTTGCTGTCTTACTTCCTCTCTCTTCCTTGGACTCTCCCTTTTGCAGCTTTTCGGCATGTCGCTCCTCTGACCTGGTCTGGCAAGGCCCTGTGCTCATTCTCTTTCTCCCGCTGCTACCCTGCTTCCACCCAGCTCCGGGCCTCTTCCCCTCCGGTCCCCTTTCAACTGCAGCATCAGTCAACTGAGGCAGCAATTAAACATCATAGCGACCTTCAAAGTGATAGCAAACTGACCTCCTTTACAGTAAAAGCTAGTCAGTGAAAACCCACTCGAAATTGCCCAATCGACTGAAGCCATTTCAAATCTATTGCTATAAATTTTAGAGAAAGCTAAAACAAACTTTCTTTTGGTAAATCAGTAAATCCCATAAAAGTGGGAAAAGGGTCCGTAAGAAGCTCAAATGTTGGCAAGACAGAAAATGCCTTTTAAAAGGACTAGAAAGAAATCAGTAAAAGGTAAGACCTGTACAAGGCAATGTCCTGTGCAAGACATTGAAATTTGGGTACTATGTGTAAGAGGAACGCAGTCTATTCAAATTCACCAAGTATGGTCAGGACAACTGTTCCTTAAAACAGGCTTTTTGTAAGTAGGCACATTTGAGAAATTGGGAAATGGGCATTCCAAGAATTTATCCTCTTGCAAGTCAGTTTTCAGAGAACTGGCCTGTTGCAGAAAACCTCCCCCTTACAGAGATGAAATGTCAGCTAAGAGGTGCCCGTTTCAGGCCTCTGTTAGGGGAGCTGGGGCTGGATGAGGGCAGGTCCAGGACCTTGAAGACACCACCTCTCCAGTCAGGGTTCAGCTCCTGACCTCTCCCCAGCCCTCAGACCAAGCTCTTGGCTTTCCTGAGTCATTTCTGGCCCCCAGGAGAGGGCACTAACATGTCAAAGCAGCGTTAGCCTTCCCAGAGCAGCACTGTTACAAAGGCATTCTCGTTCTTCCCACAGTGGTCAGGAGAGGCTGGGTGACGTCCCACAGGCTGTAAAAGAAGAGAGCAAGTGAGAATTCAAACCCCGGCCTGCCTCCAGACCAGATCTGGCCATCTGGACATTCCCTCCACTTCTGCCTGTGAAGGGCGAGTCGCTTCCTCCTCAACGCCTCTGTCACTGGGCGCCTTTCGGTCATGGATTCCGGCCTTGTGGCCCTTGGTGGGGCTCTGGGCGGGTGGAAGGACATTGAAAGGAGACCTCCTCCGGCCTCTCTCACTGTGTGTGTTGTGCCTGCCAAGTCCACAGGCTTGTCACCTGCTGACCATAGTGGTTAAGTGCACATGTGGAGCCCTTAGGGGCCGCGCAGAGCCCAGTGAGCTGAAAGCTGCAGGTCCTCCCACCTGCCCAGGGGCCCTCCACTGGGGACAGACAGAGCCCAAGACTCATGGGCTCAGGCTTTCTCTTTTGACATTGCAAATGCACATGGGCGGATTGATTCATTACGTCAGCTGCTCTCTGGAGAGGAAAGAGAATGAATCATTTAAAGGAACTTTCCAGCTACCAGAGAGAAAAAAGGAAAAAATATTTTCCAATCTTCTCTCTTTCCCCACTCTCCATTTTACGTCTCTTTTCCTCTCTTCTTTCTACTTTTCTCCCTCTCACTGTCTCTCGGTGTGTCTGTCTCTGTTTGACTTTGTCTTTCTCTGTACCTCTTAAATACATGTTCCTTCAGTTCAGGGATTAGCCTGACTGTCCCTTTGGGTCCCTGAGCCATTGCCCAGCATCAAGGACCAATATTAGTGTCACCAAGGAAAGGGAAGCTCACAGGTTGACAGAAACTGCGTGGCATGGTGTTTGGGCTGGGGGACTCATGTCATCCAGCAATACAATTTTGTGGCATTTAAAAAAAATTCACGTGCCATTACTGTGCTGACCCTTAGAATAGTGTGGAATTGGGAAAGGGAATTCTGAGCACTGGCTTTTGCTTTCCAACAAGTTTGGTGGTTCTATGGCATGTGGTTCTATAGGGTTTCCCAACACCAGTGCAGGGCGGCATGGATGGCCACAGTCGTTGGTAGGTAGCAATCCAGTGGCTGTTCTCTGTTTATTGCATTGAGAAGTAGTCAGGGGAAGTACAGATGTTCCACTAGTATGTCAGAGGCACCCCTGATAACCACTTAGGCTCTATGACCGTGGGGAATTGGGAGTGCGTTTTCTCTGTTCTCCCTCTGTGCACTGGGTTACTGAGGGGAGCCATGGCAATCAAAGGGGCATCCCGTGAGCATCCTTTGGAAGCACACATACACATCACAGGAGCAGTTAGAGGTAGCTAGATCAAACTCACACCCATAACCAGGCGCAGGGGAGCACGTTGCACCTGGTTATGGGTAATCCCAATACTTGGGGGGCAGGTTCAAAGCCAGCCTCAGCAACTTAGCAATACCTCAGCAACTCAGCAGGACCCTATTTCAAAATAAAAAATAAAAAGGGCTGGGGGTGTATCTTAGAGGTAGAATGCCCATGCGTTCAATCTCCAGTACCAAAACAAAACAAACAAACAAACACAAAATCCCCACAAAACTATAAATTATCTTCTTTATAATACTCTGTGAGAAAGACCCTGCAAGTGTTTAGAATAAGGTAGTCATCAGATTCCCAATCTGGAGGTAATTCTAGAATCTGTCCACTGCTTCATAAAGACAGTTCATTTCTTTTTTTTTTTTTTTTGTGGTACCCGGGATTGAACCCAGGGGCATTCTACCCCCGAGCTACACCCTCAGCCCAGTTTTTTATCCTTTATTTTGAAACCGGGTCTCACTAAGTTGTGGAGGGCCTCACTAAGTAGCTGAGGCTGGCCGCGAACCCGGATCCTCTCTGGTCTCTGCCTCCCAAGTACTGGGATTACAAGCGTGCACCACCACGCCCGGCCCAGTTCATTTCTTTCTAAAGCGACTCTGGCTCCTTTTCATTTCTCTATCCCCATTTCTGTACTGCACTTCCATTTCAGAGTGATAGATTTGGTGGTAGGGACCACAAAAGGGATTGATCAGAGCAGAGAGAAGCAGGGTGCTGGATGAAATCTCAGCAGAAGAGGAAGTGATCTGTGGGAGATGAAATGGAACGAACAAGACATTGCTTTCAAGTCCAGTGGCCTGGGATCCATCCATGAGGCCAAAGCCAGCCCAGGGCAAAACCATGAACAGCAAATTTCATTCTGAGCCTTGCTGCTCCTCTCTCTACACAGCCTCTGATTTTGGAATTCCTGACTTGCTTTATTCCTGGGGATATATAGAATATTGGTGGTTTATATGTTGCTAGGACTTTTCAAAATATATATACTTTTATCGGTGCATTGTAATTATACCTCATAATAAGGTTCAGAGTGGTAGGAATATACATACACACAACACGGTGTGCTTCTTTTTTAAAATATATTTTAAAAAACTAAGGTGCTGGTATTCATATTGCATTAGTTGTAAAACTCTTCTGCTGAGGTCTGTTCTCACAGCACTATAGGCCCCCTTGCTGTAGACATCTCCTATGTGAATGGAATTTCAGTGAACACACAAAGCGAAAGGAGTCTCACTCTTTAACTAGGTGGCGGCACGACCCAGGATAAAACCTTCCCCATTCCTAGATGGACAAGGCACACATATCGGTCCAGGCATTGGCATTGAACATGCTGTTCCCATCTGATAAGTCCATTGATGGGAGAAAGTCAGCTTAATTCCACTAGACTATACATCAATGCCATTGACATCAATGCCAGTCACGCGGCAAGGATGACGGAGGCGTCCTGCCAGCCCTCCGGGGTTGTCTGGAGGAGATTAAGCTTATGAACAGTGTTCCTGATAATGAAGTTCATAGTGATACAGTCATACATGAACATCACATGGCTTGATCTGTGTCATTCTATTCTTGAAAATGGGAGACCACGGGAGGTTGTGAGGCAGGGGAATGGCATGTTTAGCATTGTCTAGCAGCAGTACACAGAATGCATTCATTCAGCATTGGGGAGACCAGCCAGGGGCTGAGTAACTCAAATGGTCAAAGCTTGGACTAGGGCAGTGGTAGTGGGGATGGAAAGTGGGTTAGCACAAGGTTCATGGCCACATTCACGTCAACTGACTGTCCTTGTCACTTCCAACTTGCCTGTCAGCATGGAAAACAATGACCGATAGTAGGGTTTTGAGGAAAGAGCACTGGTGTGGGAGTCAGGAAGCCTGGCTCGGCTCCAGCACTAACTAGTTGAACATCGCAGGAAGTGACTGCAAACTCTCTGACCTGTTTCTGTCACCTAGATATGGACAGGGTAGATGGGATAAGCTGATCTTGAAATCCGCTCCAGTTCTAGCATGTATCACCTTTTGATTTGCAGTATAATACACATAACATGAAATTTACCATCTTAAAAACTTATGTTTTGTAATTGTGCATTTCAGGGGCATTAACTACATTTTATTGAACAATTATCACTACCATCTGCAGAACTTTCACCTCTTCTCAAACTGAAACTCTGTATGCATGAAACACTAACTCTCCATTTTCTCCTTTCCCGGCCCTTGGCAACCATCATTCTACTTTCTGTCTCTAAGAATTTGATGACTCTAGGTACCTCATATGAATGAAATCATGCCCTATGTGTCTTTTTCCTGTGTGGCTTATTTCAATTAGCATAGTGTCCTCAAGTTTCATCCATATTGTAGCATGTGTCAGATTTCTTCCTTTTTAAGGCAGAACTAATATTCCATTGTATGTATATATCACATTTAGTTTATCCAATTATCTGTTGATGGACATCTGGATTGCTTCTACTTTGCGGCTATTGTGAATAATGCCGCATGAGTATACAAATATCTCCTTAAGACCCTGTTTTCAATTCTTTGGCTTATATACCCACAAGTGGGATTGCTGGATCATATGATAGCTTACACTTTTTTAAACAATGCCTTCTTGAATTTTCCAACAGAGTACCCACAACAGCCATTGTGAGTGAATTCAGGAACTGGTAACAATCCAGGATTGTTTAACATATCACAGTCTATTTTAAAAATTCATCCAAGTTTGTTATTTTGTACTACATTGTAGCCTTATTTGTTTTAATATAGAATGGTGTTTTAAACTCCATTCCAGTTTAGGGGAAATTTTATTCCACAGAGTCTAAGAATGTCCCTATTTCAAGAGAGCCCTGTTTATCCTGCGTCTTCTCTGGCTCCTCTGTGATGACAGCATCCAGTAGAACTGGGTCAGCTTTAAGATCACATGTAGCTCTAATATTCTCTGACTTTAAGCAACACCCTCAGCTGGACATGGCAGTGCATGCTGCTAATCCCAGGACTTGGGAGGCTGAGACAGGAGGATTGCATGTTTGAGGCCAGCCTCAGCAACTTAGCAAGACCCTGTTTCAAAATAAAAAATTAAAAAAGGGCTGGAGGTGTAACCCCTGGGTTCAATCCCAAGCACCAGAAAAAAAAAAAGCAACACCTTCCTGGGGGGAATCTTCATTTTAAACAAAGATGAAGTGAGAGAGGGGCCCTTATTCCTGAGCCAGGAGGAATGAGTCACCAGCAATGGGAATTTCAGGCATTTGCGTGTGTGTATGATGGAGGCTGGAAAGAAGGCGGGACATTTCTAGAGATGAAATGTCACAGAGGCACAGCCCCCTGTGGGTCTGGCAGGGGAGCAGTGTTCTATTAAGGGAGGCTGAACCTTCCCTGGGCTTGTTTCCCGGCTTCTGCAGCTCTGGGGAGCTCTGGAAGCTTGTCCAGGCTGTGAATCATCTATACATTACCATAACAGAGAAGTAAGTGGTCAGTAATGTGACACAGATTCCATGGAGAATTAGCAGTGACTCCCAGTGTCCACACAAGTGGGTTTTGAATATGTGGGACTCCTTTGGAACTGCTTATGGGCACTGTGGGAAATGAGTGGCAAAGACACCAACCCAGCCCCCCAAGAGTCTTTTTATGATTTTTGGGCTGGGAAGAGGCCCTAAGAAGAAGATACTGTGGCTATCCATGTGGACAACTCCAGATTTTATCCAAGGAAGCAGGAGCAAAAGCTGTTGGAAGTCAGGCTACCCAGTAAGTACTGTGGCTGCCAGTTGGCACCTGGCTGAGCATTTGGCCACAGTCAGCTGTGGACAGATTTGCATTCCCTGCTTTGATCTACCCCGACAGCCTGAAGTTTAAGTGTCAAGACGTAGGGAAAGCTGGAGAGGAAGTGAAGGCAGACAGGAAAGGCTTAGAAATTCCTCTCCTCTCTGATGGAGTAAATAGTCCTTGGATTAATGAATGATCCCTTCCCTGTAAAGATGCTCCCTTGAGGAAGAGGAACGAGACTGGAAGCCAACATTCATGTTCATATTAATTCCATATTCCAGTACTTTCACATCCCTGTAGGATATGAGGTTCATAATGTCAACACTCACACAAGATCTACCCACAAGTCCACTCAGGCAAGGGATCCCCCTTCCAGATCCCTCTTTGGAAATGAAAGATTTATTTCTCCCAGCTGTTGCAAATGTCACCAGTAGACAGTTTTCAGCTGCCAAGTCTCTTCCAGAAATACAGCTGAGGAGAGCTGTTTGGCCCAAGGTCATGACCTCTTCCTGAGGCTGGCAGATGGTATGAGCCAAAGACCTTGGGGTGATGGTCAAGACAGAGGCTGAGCCCTCATCCCTCTGGTCTGAGAACACTTCCAGCGAAGCCAGGGCAGGCAGTGGGCCAGGAGCCCCATCTGCATTGGTTAAGATTTTCTAGAGAAACAGAACCAATTGGATAAACATAGATACATATGTGAGCAGGGGTTTATTATGGGAACTGACTCATATAATTATGGAAACTGAGAAGTCCCCAAATAAGTCCATGCCAAGTTTTTTGGGGAGAATTCATATTTTTTCTTTTTTAAAATAATTTTATTGATGCATTGTAATTATACAACATAGTGAGATTCAAAGTGATACATTTATATATGCACACAGAACTTGATGTGTTTCCCTCTGGATTCCTCCCCGCTCCCCCCTCCTCCCTCCTGCACATGTTAGTGTTCACTTCATGTATGAACATAACATTTTTTGATCTGTTTACTTCCTCCAGTCTCCTTTTCCCCTTCCCACTTGCCTCCCCTAATCCCCTTCCACTGGTCTCTCCAGTGGTGCCTCTCTTACTGGTCTCTCCTCTTATTTATCTGATGTCCTTTTTGTTTTGTTTTCTCTCTAGCTTCCACATAAAAGAGAAAACCTATGACCCTTGACTTTCAAAGACTGGCTGATTGTTTATTTCAATGATAAGACATTACTTCTTTATTAAATAGAAAAAGATCAATGGTTTTTTTTTTGCATGCCTCACCCATATTCACTCAAAGAGGTTATGTTTATCGAGAGCCAATCGCCCCTGACTTTTGACTTCAAGATGAGATCACCTGCTTGTTCCTCCTAAAAAACATAAAAAATGCTCAACATCATCGGCAATCAGGGAAATTCAAACCTAAACTACACTGAGATTCCATCTAACTTAAGTTAGAGTGGTAATCAGCAAGAACATAAACAATAATAAATGCTGGTGAGAATGTGGGAAAATAGGAAGTCTTATACACTGTTGGTGGGATTGTAAATAAGTACAACCTCTATGGAGATCAATATGGAGATTCCTCAAAAGACTAAGAATAGAACCACCATATGACCCAGCCATACCACTCCTTGGTATCTTTCCAAAATAATTAAAGTCAGAATACTATAGTGATACATGCATATCCATATTCAGAGCAGCACAATTTACAATAGCCAAATTGTGGAACCAACCTAGGTGTCCAAAACAGATGAATGGATAATGAAAATATGGTATATATACACAGTGGAATTTTACTCAGCCATAAAGAAGAACAAAATTATGTCATTTGCAGGGAAATGGGTGGAACTAGGGAATATTATGCTAAATGAGATCACCCAGTCTCAGAAAGCCAAGGATCATATGTTTTCTCTCACATATAGAAACCAGAGAGAAAATAGGAAATGAAAGGGACTTTAGATAAACGAGGAGAGACCAGTGGAATAGTGGGAGGGGATCACGAGAGAGAGAGAGAGAGAGAGAGAGAGAGAGAGAGATGGGGGAAGGGCAAAGGAAGAACTGATGAAAGAAACAACTAAAATTATGCTGTGCCCATGTATGAAGGTGTCACTACCCATCACACTGTGATGTATGGAGAGGGTGGGCAGCGGGGGTGGGACCTTGGTGTGCATGTCACCAAGACCTGTGTGCATGTCTGCTTACATGCATGACTTTGAACCTCACTAAGATGTGTAGTTAAAATGCACCAATAAAAGTATAAAAATAAAAAATATTATATGGAACATGGAAAAAATTTCCCCCAGAATGAAAGAAGTCATTTTTCTTTTTCAAGCTTATGGATAACCTTTTATTAAACTGAGTGTGCTTTCTGAATTTCCCAGGCCTCATGTGGAGGAAATGAGGACAGTTTCACAAGAATAGGAACGGGGCAGCATTTCCTTTGCTCTGCTTCTACTTCCATGGGGAGAGGCCAGGACCCTCAGGTTGCTCCATACAGCTTGTGAGTTTCCAGGAGGGGTCTCCATGCGCTTGGCAGCCCAGCCTCATCTGCCATTGTCCTTGGCTCCTGCCTCGAATCACTCTGAATGTGCGCTGCCAACACCAGCACATTCAGTTCTGCTACTCAGGCACCTGCAGACCCAGCCATAGGGTGCTCCACAGTGGTAGAGCGTCGTCAGAAGTGCCCTGGCATGTTAGAAAGGGGTCTGTCCAGGGACAGAATAAAGGATGGCTGACAGTGGGGACAGTTTGTGATCAGAAACAATAAACCTCCGGGGACAGTGATGAGTTTGCGGTTTTCCTCCATACCACTTGCTTTGGATGAGCAGATGCAGAGAACAGTACATTGATCCAGGCTGGGAGGTGTGCAGGGGAAGTGCAGCTGGACGGGTGGTGTGGCGGGGTGAGGAAGTAGCGGGTTGTGCTGAAAGGTTCAAAGGACTCAGATGTTGTCTCAGAATGAAAGCACCTGGAAGGGTCTAACCCTGGTGCTGAAGAACTGGTTTAGTGAGGAAAAGGAGAGGTGGAGAAGTACTTTGGGGGTCACAGGTTCCATTCCTCATGGTTTAGATGTCCCAAATCAGAAAGGGGAATTTCACAGAAGTAATGAGGTTTCAATATGAAAAGTCAGCACATCGATAAATGCTTTTCATCCTCTGAGAAATGTTTACTCTCTGAGGTGCGCTCCAAAAACTCATGCCTAGCCTCTCCAGGCTTTGGATGAGTGCTGCCCATCTGAGACAATCACTAAGTCTGTTTTGAGTCCATATGACCAAGCCAAGGCCTCATCTACAACAGTGTTACTGGAAAGCAAATCCTTTTGCTGATGTCCAAACCAGGGCTTCATCTGGATGAGATCCCCTCTCTGATAAAGGACAACAGGACAGTTCAAGGACTGGGCAGCCTCCCTGGCCAAGGCGAGCTTGCAGCAGGCCAGTCCCAACCCCAACCCAAGCCTCTTCTTATCTCATCAGCAGGGCCCCGGCCGCCCTCTTGGGACCTGCCTTAGTTATCCTACTACAGCAGAGCCCACAGCCCAAGACGGGCCTGCGAGAGGGCAAAGTCAGGTCATTTTGCATTGCTTTCCATGTAACTCTGCAAATGCTGAGTCACCCTGGTGCAGGCTGAGAGGAGGGACTGCAGAAAGCAAGCCACAGCTGCCTGCCCGGAAAGTCTGCACTGGGAAGCCGATTTCTATTGACAGAAGTGAGTGGGCAAGGGATGTGTCCTCTACAAATCCTGTGCCTTGGTCATGGGATCACCGGATCAGGTGTCAAACCAGGAAGATGTGTAAAGGGCCCATAGGTGGCAGTCTGGGGTGGAGGAGGGAGAAGGGAAGGAGTATATCTGTGTTTCTGATTTCCTCCGTAGCAAAGGGAACTTCAGCTTATTCATGCCTTCTCTTTATTCTTTTTTTTTTTTTTTTGGTACTGGGGATGGAACCCAGTGGCCTTCTACCTCTGGCCTACACCTCAAGACCTATTTTATTTTTTATTTGGAATCAGGGTCTCACTAAGTTGTTGAGAGCCTCACTAAGTTGCCGAGGCTGGCTTCGAACCTGAGATCCTCCTGTCTCAGCCTCACGAGTTATGAGATTACAAGTGTCTGCCACCACGCTCGGCTCTTCTCTTTATTCTTGAATTGTCCAGCCACCCCTTAAAATGATTTTCTTGTTAATTAGGCTTGAATATTTGTGGGCTCTTGTTACAAGATAAGGTTCCAGCTCTGGCCTGGCAGTAAGGGCCTTCCATGTGCTTAACTACAAATGCATCATGTTCTGGAAACAGCCTGGCTGGGGACAGAGCTTCTGAGACTGGCACATCTTGGTTCTTCTTTCCCAGGACAATCCTCTGCTGCTCTGCTGGCCAGCCCTTCTCCTTGCAGGCTGGCCCTCTCCTTCCCGCCACTTCCTAAGTCCCAGACTCCAAGTGCAGCTCAAGTTGCTCCTGTCCCCAAACTTTTGATGGCTAAGCCTCAGTGGTTTCTCCATTCCGAAAGCTGTGATGGCACTTGATGGCAAAGTTGAGCGGAAAGAATTGAAATTTTGAGACCTGCAAGTCCCAACTCAAATTCCAGATCATTCACTGAATAGCTGTGTAATTTTATACAACACACAAAACCTCTTTGCCCTTGGATTTCTTGTACTGTAACAAAGATCTCAGGTTCGTGGGAGACATCAGATGTCTGAATGAAGCAGTGATGAGCACATAGGCAGACTTGTCTTGGGCAACATTCTCATTGGTATAATCCAAAATGACTGGCCACACAACTTAGAGGAAGGAGGATTTATTTGCTCACGGTTTCATTGGAGATTCTGGGTTCAGGTCATGTGAGGATGGGGACTGCAGATCTCTGGGCATGGTGTTGGTAAGCGGGGAGAAGGAGAGTGCAAGGCTTCATAGAGGCTAGAAGCAAGAGAGCACACAAGGGGATCAGGGACCATATGTAATCCCCAAGGCCACACCCCAGGGACCCACGGCTCTAGTCACACCCTACCTGTCTAGGTTACCATTACAATGGATTTATCTATTGATGATATTACAACCTTCCGGACTTAACTATGTCAACTTTGAGCTCTTCAGGGGACATGCTATATCTGACCATAACAGGATTCAATTGATGAATCGATGATGGCAGCACCCCCTTCTGCTCACCCCCTTGTTCCTTTTATCATTCCTTTAGCATCCATTATCTCTCTCTCTCGTGTGTGTGTGTGTGTGTGTGTGTGTGTGTGTGTGTGTGTGTGAGATAGGGTCTCACTATATATCACCCAGGCTGGCTGCCCAGGCTGAACTCCTGGGCTTAATTGATCCTCCTGTCTCAGCCTCCTGAGTAGGTAGGGCTACAGTTGGGCACTACTGCACCCAACATATATATATATAGTATATTTACATATACTAAATGCAGTCATCCTGTGTTATCCTTGGGTTCTGACCCATGGATTCAACTAATTGTGGTTTTAAAATATTCTAAAAACAAAATCACCTCTACTGAATCTGAAGTCAAATCCACTGAACATGTGTAGACTTTGTTATCGTTATTCCCTAAACAACATAGTATCACAACTAGTTACATAGCATTTACATTGCATTAGGCATTATAAGTAATCTAGGGATGATTTAATGTATACTGAAGGATGTAATACATAGGGTCTCTGCAAATACTATGCCATGTTATATAAAGACATGAATATCCACAGATTTTGGTATCCTTGGGGGTTCCAGGAACCAGTCACCATGGATACCAAGGGGCAGTTATGTATATATTTATAAATATATAAGTATGCTGCATCCTGACTCTCTAATTAAATAGACTGTATATTTTTCATTCATTTTTGAAATAATTTTTTTCTTATGAAAGAATTTTTTTTATCTATTATGTTCTACCCCATGTGCTAGGCACTAGGGATTCAAAGAAAAGAAGGTAGCCAGGCATAGTGGCACATGCCTGTAATCCAAATACATGGGAGACTTAGGCAGGAGGATCACAAGTTAGAGGCCAGCCCCAACAACTTAGTGAGATTCTGTTTCAAGATAAAAAGGGCTGGGAGTAGCTGAGTGGTAGAGCGTTCCTGGGTTCAACCCCCCATACCACATACACAAAAAGAAAACAAAAAATGAAAAAAAGCCCTTATTTTATGCTTTGTAAAGTCACCATAAATATTTTTTACAGACATGTAGAGTAAACATAAATATCTGGAGCTGGGCGTGGTGGTGCATGCTTGTAATCCCAGTACTTGGGAGGCTGAGACAAGAAAATTGCAGGTTCGCGGCCAACCTCAGACACTTAGTGAGGCCCTCTGAGACTTAGTGAGACCCTGTTTCAAAATAAAGAATAAAAAAATAGGGCTGGGGTTGTAGCTCAGAGGTAAAATGCCCCTGGGTTTCATTCCCAGTACTGCAAAAATAAATAAATAAATAAATAAATAAATAAATAAATATCTCTCCACATCGTGATATGCATAATAGATGCCAAATAAGTATTTGTGGAGTCCTTGACTTTGGAGTTTGGGATGAAAGGTGTGAAAGGCTTTATAATAGTCTTTTTATTTCATTTCTGAGCTTAACATATTCTAAATGTGACCAAATAGAAAAGCCTGGACCTTCAAAACAGAAATGCTAGGAAATGATTGCTCATGACCTAGAAGGCTCTGTGATAGGCTTGCTTTAAAAGCCATCAGCACTCTCATTGTATAATGTGTCCTGTGGGCTGCAGAGAATACTATAACAGCCCCCTTAAAGAGAAAAATCAATCAAAAACCAATCGTCTATAGCTTTGGGATTCTAAAGTATGTCAATGGGGAGATGAGATCCAATTTACAAAAACTTGAATTACATGCAAAATTCATGTTGTGGGTCCTCATGCAAAGTCTGTTTTACCTTCTGATACTCCTGCCCGAGTGAAGGACCAGTTTGGTGATGAGTGTAGGATCAATTCAGTGCAGAATACATTTTTTGTTCTTTAGAATGTTCAGTTGCTTTCTGCAAAAAGGTCCAGTAGTCAAAATAATGCCCTTCTTTCGTTCCTCAGACCCCACATTTCTTTCCACTTCCTCAATAAAGTCCCACGTTTCTCTGTCTTTTCTGCATAGATTCTCATAGAACTTCACCAAGGTGGAACATCCCCATAGCTTTGCCAGCTACATTGAGTAACTTAACATCTGTGGGCAGAATGTGCAGATCTGGAGTCATGGTTCTATTCCAGGAATGTCCTAGTGGCTACTCACTAGAACATTCTTTGGTCCATGTTTATGGCCCTTTGTTCATTATCTCCTCGAGCACTGTGGGGTTATTACCCTTGCTTCTAGGATCCCTGGCAGCCTACATGACACTCCCTGCAACCCTACACTCCTTTGTTTCACCCAGATGTCACCTGCAGCTGTCATTGTTAACAATGACAGTACAATGAAACTTTACACTTCTGAAAGAGTTTACAACCTCCAAAGGGCTTCACATATGTCGCCTCTCTTGGCTACACATCTGCCGATGGTACTTCCCTGCCTATCACCCGTCAGTGGTTCCAAGCCCACAGGATGAAGTCCAGGCTTCTTACCAGGGCATTCAGATGGCAGGTCAGCTCTCCTGCTAACCTCCTTTACTGGCTCCCCATCCTATCTCCCACTTCATGCTTCAGTAACATCAAACTGCTTATAGCTTGAAACACACACACACACACACACACACACACACACACACACACACACACTCATTGCCCTTCTCTCATTCTTTATTTGTTGTTTTTTGCTTGCCCTTGAGTCTGCATGACCTTTTCCATTTTGCCTCACAATGTCTTCCTTTACCCCAGCCACCATCATGCCCCTCCTAAGGCAGGCTCTTTCTCATAGCTCATAATGTCCTATAAATAACCCTCTGATGACGCTGATGACAGGGACCACCACTGTGTGTGTGTGTGTGTGTGTGTGTGTGTGTGTGTGTGTGCACGCGCGCGCCTTTTTTATTTGGTAAAATGTAGTTAACATTAAATTTGTCATTTCAACCATTTTTAGGTGTACAGTTCAGTGGTGTTAAGTGCATTCAAGATGTTAATTCAGTGGTTCTCAACCAGGGGTGATTTTTATCCCAGGGGACATTTGGCAATGTCTAGAGACATCTTTTGTTGTTACAGCTGTAGGATAGGTTCTGGTATTTAGTGGGGAGAGGCCAAGGATGGTGCTGAACATCCTATAATGCACAGTACAGCCCCATAGCAGAGAATTGTCTGGCTCAAATGTCAATAGTGCAGAAGCCAGAGTGGTGGTGCACACCTGAAATCTCAGTACTTGGGAGGCTGAGACAGGGGGATCATAGATGGAGGACAGCCTCAATAAGTTAGCAAGACCCTCAGCAATTTAGCAAGACCTGTTTCAAAATAAAAATATAAAAAGGGCTGGGGTTGTAGGCTGGAGGTAGAATGCCCCTGGGTTCAATCCCAACAAACAAACAAACAAACAAACAAACAAACAAACAAACACAAACATCAGTGGTGCCGAAGTTGAGAAGCCCTGTCCTAAAAGGAGACATTAGGAACTAAGCAGTCTCAGCAAGAGGGAGGTGAACAGAAGAGAACATGGGGCCTTCTTAGAGGAACTAAAGGAAACACTTCAAGAGATAAACCAGCTGACTGATTTTTTTTTTAAAAGGCTCCTAGTAGGTGTTTAGTGGCTTTTTGACAGATTTGGACATTGGTGGGTCCTAAAGACCTAGAGATTTTTAGAGGCAAATGTTAACATAATGAGTCAGTTCCACCTCCAACTTTTAGTGATACTCTGTATATGTTATCTTCAGGGGTGAAATAGAAAAACAATATATGTAAACTATGCCAAAACATGTAGATGAAATAATAATGTGTAGATATATGTGTGAAAAATAATAATGAATGAAAAAAGGATAATGTAAACTGCTATATGTATACTAGTGCATCTGTGTTCAAATATATGTTAATGTACATAGACAAAGATCAGGAAAATTTGGAATAATATAGATTATATTCAGTTGTGATCGGTTAAGCTTTTTATTTTAAAAGTGTTTTATATAACTACCCACTTAGAAAAATCAGGATCAGGAGTATAGCCCTTCTTTCAGATTAACTGCTACCATTTGTTGAGATTTTATACTCAGCCAAGCACAGTACTGAGTGTTTTTGGACTAATGCATTAATGCATTAAATCCCAAACAGCTCAATGAGGGAGGCACTGTTGTGCTGTTTTGTAGAGAACCCTGAAGCTTAGTGATTAAGTAATTGACCGAAGCTATGGAGCTGGGATGCCCCAAATGCTGGGACTAGAATGACTACCAACTGTACTGTGTCTCTTCTAGAGTCTTGAGCCAGTGTTATCAACAAGTTATATGGTGTTTCAATCTGACTCACTCAATAACTAACTCCCTGTATTAGTGGGCTCTCCAGGGAAACAGATCCAGTAGGATGTCTAGCTAGGTGGATAGATACACATATCTTGATATAGATAAATAATCTATTTATAGATCTTCTATATATATCCTACATATATATCCTACACATATCATATATGTATATATAACCTATATATGTAGGATATACTTGACATATATGATATGATTTATATATATTGCAGCTCATGGCTCATGGGACTTCTTGACCTCCATAGTCATGTGAGCCAATTTTCACAATAAATCTCAGATAGATTATATATACAC
>PVJS01043419.1:0-17076 GCA_004027185.1 Glis glis | reverse complement strand
AGCGATATTAGTAAGACACTAAGAGTAAAAAATCGGATGTTCCCCCTAATCTGTGGGAGCTAGATAGAATGGGACGTAGAAGGGACTTAGAAAGGAAGAAGAAGAAATCTTTAGATGGACAAAGAAGGTGACCTAACTGAGGGAGTTGGGCGGGGAGTGGAGGGAAACACACTATAACACTTTACTTCTTGAGCACCAATTTCTCTGCATCTTCGACATCTTCTACAATACCCCAGCTTTATTTCAAGCAAACTAATTGAAAGAATTTTCTATCAAAAGTGTCTATTTCTGTGTCTTTGTTCTCAACAATTTCAGTTTCAATCGTGCTTTCTCAAAGTTTTCCATAATCTCTGTTTTACTAAACTGATGCCACCTATTCTGCCCTTTTCTTAGAACTCCCAGCAGAATCGGATGCGGTTGAATAATAATTGTTGTTGTTGTTGTTCTTCTTCTTCTTCTGTCAGTATCACTCTATACTTTCCATTCTTCAGCTCTGTATCAAATGTAACTTTTGAGCCCCCAATTCAAGCTGCCTCAGTCATTCTACAACAGTACACTGCTATTGCCCCATAATATTTATGGTGTCAGAAAGTATGTTTTCTTAATTTTTTTTTATTTCTGCTTTACTGGATTATAAGCCCCATGAAAATAAAACCTCATTTAGCTCAGCTGTTACTATATTTCCATAGACACATATTGTTTAATTGATAAATAATCCTGCATGAAAACTGGTATCTCATACAAAGTAGATGAATAGATGGTAGTTTCTTACCCTTTAAATTTATGTACATCTGAGGAAAAATTAGTTTTGGTTGATTTAGTAAAATCATGCTCTGAGTGGTATGATTAGATTCCAGGACATAGCTTCCCAAATAACCATGGACCAATATTCTCCCACTCTGAACGCTCATCTTATCACATTTCCTGTTTTATCCCAGTTAGGAGGAACATGCTGTTGGTTTGGGTCACCAGCTCTTCACAACCATTTCAAACAATTTTATAGCAGTTATGTGTAATTAACCAGAGGATAGTAACTAGTCATGCTCTCATCTCCACACTTTGGTCTATACGACTTGGCTCTGACTCAAAAAATAATGTTATAGTGATGCCCTAACAGTGTGTTAAAATTCTGTCAATACAGTCCCACATTCAGTCATTTTTATGAAAAAGAAATAAAACCATTCTAAGAGATTGAATTGACCATTTGTTTGAATTAAATGATCAAACAAGAAAGAACTGGTCATCAGATGTCCTGAAATGTACTTTTATACAAAATACTATAATGTTCAACTCACTTTTACATACATACTTTAATTTATAGCATTTTGATAAAGTTATAACTACAAAAAGCTATCATCACTAGAAATGACCTAAGTTGTCATCTCTTCCTATTTCTTTATTCCTATAATAATGATGGTGATAATGACACCACATTACTGATTTGAATTATCTTATCCCTTGTTGGAAAATTAATATATTTTTTAAATTAACTTTAAAATTGACTTTGACTAGCCAGCGTTCTTCTGTCTCAGTAATATTGCAATCCGCGTCAATCATTCTAGATACATAATATTCTATCCTATTTGGGGGTGGTTTTTAAAATTATATTCCCAGAATATTGTTTAAATAAAATATGGGAAGAAAAATGTAAATTAGAAAATTTTAAATATGAAGATGCTGTAGCATTGGCAGTTGTCATCCATGCATTATCTTCTATTTGAAGACGTGGAAAATGCACAGAACTTGTACCATATTCTGCATACGCTGATACAAAGCTTGACATGTGCTAAAATGTCAAATCCACCAATGTCAGTTACTAGTATCTTCTTTGGAAGTAGACTCAGTTCATTTTTTATATATATATATCAGTTTTCTTTCCAGATACTACTTTGGAAGTTTCATAAGGTATTCATGACCAAGAGAAATCTACTAATTTTTTCCCCAGTAGTTTCTTTCACGGCTTTATAGAATTTGATCAGAGGATTACAAATAGTTACTTAGAAGTTTTGCCCTGGTTTTTAACACAAGCTCTCTGTCCGCAAAAGAGGAAACTTTAGCTTTAGCTGACAACTAGAACCAGGGTCACCAGGAGCCATCAGTGATGTAAAATGATGGCAAATTAGCACCCCCCCCCGAGACTGTCACAGTCTTACTGTGAATTTCTATATACCAAACAGATCTTCCCCAGGAAAATCTTAAAGGGAGAACAAGGTCACAAGGTCAGAGGGCAGGGGTGGTAGCTGGGGCACATTTTATATTTGAAGCAATTTCAAGGAAACTATTATCTGTTGAATCATAAATGTTAGAGTGGCAAGAGTCCTCAAGAAAGCATCTGTTTTACTTGATTGTTTTTACCCAGATAATAAATTATAATCTCCATTTCATGGGTGAAGCAGTTGAGCTTGTAAGAACTTAAGTGCTCTGAAAAAATAATCACCTGGTTAATTCAAGTAAAAACAGGCACTTCTGTTATAGTACTTAGAACACTACCATGGTTGCCTGTTTAGTTTGTATTTATTGGCCTTTTCTAAAATGTCCTAAGCACAAAAAATAAAAAGAAAAAAAACACACAAAGAGGCCACATGTATATTTGCATTTTTGATCACTGGTTCTAAGTACCCAGTGTGGTACATAGGTCACATAATGCTATTGAAAAAAAAAGTAATAAGGAGTGGATAGTTACAGAATTTACCAATAAATATTACCCACATATGCTCATTAAAAGGTACTTATTTTAGTTAGAAATTGTGAATGACATATCCTATGTACATTTAGTAAAGTCACGGGATCAGGTAATTTTAAAGCAAAAAGGGACCTTACTGCTCATCTAAAAAAGAGGGTAAGAAACTAAATTTGATTCCTACTTCTTTAAAATATATTGAGTATGAAAAGTAAAACAAAATCTAGTTATCAAGACAGACCTCGAATTGTTCAATGGAGCCCAAATGAGGCTTAATTTCTCAGGGTTGCTGATGCCTCTCAGAAAGAGATTCTGACAAAGAATTTTATAACCTCTTCAGGAGATGTTATATTTCCCTTTCTTTCACTAGAGGAGTTTCTTTCTCAGCCTGAGTACTCAGTATATTTCACATGGAAAATTAACTCCAGAGGTATCACGCTTTCCTACATCATCATTATTAAAGGCCTCTAGGTGCTCAGTTCTCAACCTCTCTCAGGCAGGAAATTGTTCAGGTCTTTTTTGACAGATTTAGAAACAGAGAACCAATAAGTCTATCTCTAACTTCAAAGACCTATCTCAGTTTCAGACGACAGGCCTTTGTCTTGTTTTGATTTGCTTTGCTTTATCCTGCGGGCACTAATGGCTGCTAATAATTGGGACATAAAGATAACCAAAGAAGAGGTATAAGCAGCATTATATATTAGAGAATACCATCAGGTTGCCTTAAGCATCATTTTTCTCATCTCCCACTTACATGCATGGCTTTACACAATATGTTCCTTTCAAATACACCTGTTGGAAAGTAGGAGACCAAATTGATATTATTTAGTATTCAAGTGGTCACTTATTTTGCCCGAGGAGAATGGAAACAGCATTTTTGAAAGAATAACTTTCTCATAGAAAATAACCTGTTCTTTTAACATACACTTATTTACCAGAGCTGTATTATTATGTGAAACATCTTTTAGGTTTTGAATAATCATTTATCAGATCATGTGTGTAGTGATTTTATCTTTCAACAAGTTGGAATTTTATTCACACTCATAAATTCATTGTTCTGTCAGGCATATCCATTCTAAGAAAACAGTACAAGAAGGAGAAAAGAGAATAAGAAAGGCATGTTAATTTCTGAAACATTTAATTCTGATGCATAGATGATCATGTAATTCCGATGTCCTTTTCTTCATCGTATAATCCTGAAAACAACCTTCCTATTTTTTACCGGTTGATAATTTTTAAAAAATGGTTTCAATTGGAGCTGATACCTTAAAACTTTGAGAAAAAACCTTCAGTAGCTTTTAGTTGAAAGGCAAAATATCAAGTTTATATAAATCCTTATGTAATTGTTGAAAATCACTCAGCGAATTAGCTTTCTTCTTTAAAAAATATTTGAGGAAAAATATTCAGAAGTAGTAATACAAGGTTAATATCTGATTTTATATTAGTTGGCAGTTTTCCCCTTTTGATTTAAATAAACCTGCAAGTATGGTGGGTCCCCTATTTTTGTATTTCTACTCTGCTATTACAGATTTTAACATATTGGATGACCTGAGGGTCTATTTCTATGATCAAAGGCAAAATAAAATCTTAATAAGAGAGATTTCTCTTTTTCATTAAAGACCATTGTAATAGCCTCAGTAGTGTAATATTATATTTCTTTTGTTTTTGGTTTTGTTTTTTCATGGTACTGGGGATTAAATCCAGGGGATTTCTACCTCTGAGCCATACCTACAGTTTAATTTTAGTTTTTATTTTGAAACGGGGTCTTACTAAGTTGCTGAGAGTCTCCTAAGTTTCTGAGACTGGCCTCAAATCTGTGATCCTCCTGTCTCAGCCTCCTAAGTACTGGGATTTTTTTTATATTTTGATTGGTGCATTATAGTCTCTTATAGTCTCATATCATAGTATAGTTCATAGTGATAGTGAAATACATGCACACAGCATTTGGTGAGTTTCCCCCCGGTGCCCTCCCCACTTCCCCATACATGATATTGAAATTGGCATTGGTATTCTCACTTATGTACATAATGTTTCCTTCATTAATTCTTCCTCTCCCCCGCCATTCTCTAGATCACCTCCCTCATTCTACTGGGGTTTCTCCTTCATTATCTAAAGTCCCTCTTGTATCCTGATCACTCCCTAGCTTTTGCACATAGAAGAAAACATACGACCCTGCCAACCTAGAGCAAACCAATTCAATGAGTAAAGTTGATCTTTGAATTTCTGTTCTCCTGTGAAGCATCATTCAGGGACAGGCCATGACATGCCAGTCTGTTAGCCCCAATGTCCACTTCTCTGAAAAATAACTTGCTTGTCCTTTTTATAAGTTTCCATGATTATATAATAATAGTCTGTATCTCTGCCTTCATCTGACTATTCCAGGGATCAAATTCTGATTTCAAAGTTGATAGGAAGGAGGCAGTGACCTATGATGAATCCTATCTAGTACAAAAATTATGCCTATGAAAGGTGGATTCATATTATATAGTGACCAGTAAATAAATTATATCTTCTTTCCCAGGGCATTTGATTGTGAAGCATACAGAAAAATCAAGACAGTAAAGTGGCTTAGATGACAAGGGATGTTTGGAGGATTATTTCAGATGCTGTCTGACTGCAGATAATAGATACTGTTTCCTAAACTGCATGGTATAACAAGTCAAATTTTCTTACATTATAAATCCAGAAGCAGGACACAAAAATGGTTGCAGCAACTTAACAAGTAAAATCAGCACCTGTAACAGAGGATTGATCATTTCTTCTCTGGCTATCCTGTCTTTAGTCCAAGAAAACCTTGTCAGAATCCCTCCTGAACATTTGCCCTCCTATCTCATCCCTCAGTGTGTATTCAAATAGCCCTCATAATCCAATCACCAAACGGAGTGGAATTATGATTTATCCACTTCAGTTCAGTCATTTGGGGAAGATAGCAGTTAGGCAAATCAACAAATAAATAAATCCTAAAAGCGGAGATAGAAAGAAAACAGAAACAGAATAAGAGGACCACGTCAGGATAACAGCAGCAGCAAACAGAATTGTTTTATCTTGAAAATCTATCAGTTCTCCCTGAAGCCTTTTTGAGGGTATATAAATTATTCTATTTTCTGAGTCTACTTTCCTGTGTATCTTTGCACCAAAACTTCATAAATAGAATTAAATTTAGCATGTTCCCACTGACTTCTAAAGATTCTAGCACATCCTAGTTGCTAGGCAACACCCCAAACTCCAGACCTCTTTTGACTTTTTACTCTCTGTCACAAACTACTTTCCCTTGTCTTATTCCCTTGAAGACTTACTCTTCAATATTTAGAGTAAAAATATCATTAATTAATATAGCCCTTCCCCAGGTTCATACTGCACTTGGTTTAATCAGAATGTAAATAAAAGTAGCAAAGATGGTTGCTTTGGGTTGCCCTATTGAATTGTTTGAGACTCCACGTTTCCAAATTCTTATTTTTCCTATTTTCATACTCCTTAATTACCACCTTAGTTTGCTATTGCTTTCCTTGACTCTGTCATTGCTGCAAGCTGAAATCTATCTTTATTCCACCTACCATGCTGTAGTCGGTTATTCACCAATAGTTTTCCTGAAACTGCCACTATTGCTAGGACCACCTTAGGGAACCACTTAAGTTGAGAGCTTTCTCCTGTAAGTATGGTTCTGTGGGCTAACTCAGTAAACAGATCTCTTTTTACAACTTAGCATATTAGGAAGTATATTGGTTTGTTACTCATGTAAACAATTATCACCAACTTAACAGTTTAAAACAACACATTATTATCTCAGAATTTCTGTGGATCAGGACGGAACCTGTTGTCTATGTCTTCTGCTCAGGTCTCACAAGGCTGTAACCAAGTGTGGTCTGTAAATGGTCTCATGGGAGGCTGAGTACACTCCTCCAAACTCACATAATTGTTAGTCGAATTAATTTCCTTGTAGCTATAGAGAATTCATAGAGGCTTCTTCTTTGATGACAGGGGGAGAGTTTCTCTGACTTAAGAAGACTCAGTTCCTTGGCTTGGCATGGTGACGAATGCCTGTAATCCCAGCACTTGGAAGGCTGAGACAGAAGGATTTCAGGTTTGAGGCCAGCCTCAGCAACTTAGTGATACCCTGTTTTATAATAAAAATATAAATAACTGAGGGTGTAACTCAGAGGTAGAATGGCCCCAAGTTCAATTCCCAGTACCACCAAAAAAAAAAAAAAAATAGAAAAGAGAAAAAGCCCAGTTCCTCTTAAGGGTTCACATAATTAGGTAAGTCCCATCCAGAAAAGCCTTTCCTTACATTAATTTGAACACAATTGATTTGGGACCCAATAGTGACCCATCAGATTCATGGACTTTCCCACACTAAATGGGAAAGGATTGTATAAGGTATGTACAACCAAGTGTGGGAATCTTGGGGGCCATCTTAATATCTTACCTACACAAAAGGCATTCTTTATTTCAAGTGGTTATGTATGGCACTTGGGATAAAAAGGTGAGTTAAATATTATCTCTACTCCTAGAGAGTTTAATTTAGAAGACATGTTAAGAAATTAAAAAAATATATATATATATATATTAACAATCATGGAATACAAAAGGACATAGGTGACTATGGTTTTAAAATTTGAAGCTCCCAGAGATGAGTAAAAGGTGCCCACGTTAAAAGATAAGGGAAGGATAATAGGAAGTAGTCAAAGGTATGGAGATATATATGAACATGTAGCATCTCATGATACACTGGCAATTTCTCATTTTGTTAGACTTTAAGATTAGAGGCAGGGAATAGACACAGGTAAAATATAGAGAGGCATTATAGTGAGAATATTGAATGTCAATCTCTGAGAATCTGTTCTCTTGCAAATGGGAAGCTATTTAAGAAATTTATGGAAAGTGATTATTTTATTAATAAATCATGCCATCTTGATGGTCACATGAAGGATAGCTTGTAGAAAGAGAAAAGGAAGGCATATTCATAGGTTATTGCAGATATTCAGGTCAGAGATGAAAGAGAAATGGGGTACTAAAACAGAATTAGAGATGGAAAAAGGAGAAAGACTTGTGACAGTTTAAAAGGGTAAAATTGGTCAACAATTGGCAATTCATTAGATATTAGTGCTGACACAGAAGACAAAATCCTAACTTCTCATCTTACTAACTTGGTCCTAAGTCATGTACTGGAAGTAGCAGAAAGTATAGAACTCGATTTTTGACCTAGGATTGGAAAAGAAACTATTAGTATAGTTTGGGAAATTTTCAGGTTTTTATGGGATAAAAAAATGCAGACTCCAATACAATTTTATCTAGTCTCAAACATAGGAGATAATGAAAAGATTGGGATCTGAGAGGCAGCAGCATATAAATATGAGGTAGCCCACATCAAAAAACACCCAGAAAAATATAGAGAGCAATAAAAAAAGATGAGACCATAATTAAATAAAATGAGGAAGAAAAAGAAGGATCTTCAAAGTCATCAGAAAAGCAATATTCTAATAACTAGAGAAAGTAAGACTGAGTAGGGTCATCAGAGTTCAAGAAGAAACATCAATCGTGCCATTTAAGACTGGTATTGAATAAGATAAAACCAGAAGTTTCTTGTCATTAGATATGGTAAGTCATTGAGTAGCTTCACTAAAGAAATTTAATAGAGTGTTGGAGAGAGAAAACCACTTGAAATTGTCTGAGGTATAACAGGAGGTGATAAAGTGGAGATGCAAATGGAGACTATTTTTTAGGAAATCCAGCTAGGAAGAAAAAAAGGTTAAGTAAAAATTAAGATAAGGCACAAATTTTAAGAAATGTAAAGCTTGGAGTACTTTTAGGTTTATTGAATAAATCAAGAGAAAGAGCCATTAAAGTAAAAGAGTCAAAAATATTTCACAGAAAGGAAACATGAAAGAGAGAATGAGGATCAAAAATACTGGTAAAGTAGGTTGATCTTGGGAAGAAGTGATGCTTCATACTGACACAAAAGGGATGGTGAAGACATACCTGTGTTGAAGGATGAGGTTTTGTTGATGGAGTCCAGACAAGACTACTATAGTTTGTTTCACTAAAATAAAACATTAAGGTTTTATTTTGAAGATTTGATTTATAGAGTTTCTAGGAAGAATAACAGAATGGCTTTAAAAAAAGGAAAAATGCGGAAAATCATTGAAGATCCAAGTGCAAATCACATTTATTTAGTGTTTTGCAGTTCTAAGCAGAACAAGGTAAGTTATTAGACCAAGGGAACAGATCAATCAATATTAAGGACCTGCTTGAGGTTATGAATTTAAAAATCACTCTTGTCAGCATGGCTGTGTGTTTTTCTCTAGCTACATTCAGCCTTATTGTTGTAGGAATGAAATAGCACAAAGTTGGAACTGTCCTAGGGCTTCGGGGTCAATTTTCTTATTGCTATTCTTTTCCCTTCACATTTCAAAGATTCAAGTTGCCACTGCTAGATCTGCTAATACTCAAATGCATCCATTTTTAATGATTGGACATAAAATAGTCAATTTGACTATTATCTCCTTTCCACAATCTGTGCTATTGATTCTTTCCCTTACATACATCTGAAATTTATCTATATCACTCTAATTCCAAAGCTACTACACCAGTTCAGGGTGCATATATCTTTCCTATAGTCTAGAGTATCAATCTCCAAATAACTCTTTTCATATTCAATCTTTCTTCTCTTACTTTAATTATGAAATTTTAACATTAAGAAAACCAATGGGAGTAACATTTAGCTTTTACTTTATCATATATATTACAGAGGGGTTTTTATAGGAAATTAGATTAAAATATAGCTAAAATCTTTGCTATTTTTTATCTCACCCCTGTCTTTTCCCTCAAAGAGTTCAGCAATATCCCAAATTTGTTGTCTCATTTTCATGTCTACTTTTAAAATAGATATACTAGTATATATTCATTATAAATTAAATACATAAATAATATTGTTCATGTTTGAAATAATTTAAATGGTATATTTCATCCATCATTCTATGTTTTATCCTTAATTTAATTTACATTAAAATTCAAACAGAATACCCAGGCATAAATTTAACAAAACATGTAAAATGTAAGTAAGCATTGAAAAAGAAGATTTATATCATGTACATGATTTGAAATCTCAATATTGTTAAACATAAATTCTCTCCAACTTCAGATATAGATTCAACTTAATCCCTTTCAAAATAGAGGCATTTTTAAATATGAATTGATACGTTAAAATCTTAAGTGTATATCAAAATTCAAATGATGTAGAACAGCCAAAGTAATTTTTCAAAGGAAGAAAATGATAGATTTTCTGATTCTACATTATCATATTTCAATATACTATCTCTTTAGATCCATTAGTAAAGACTCTGGCATAGGAAAAAAGTTAGATAAAGGAAATAATTGAACAGAATAAAATCCAGCAATAGAACCATATTTGTGTGGTTTATTATTAACTTAGAATAGATCTAAAATTAAAAACTAAAAGTACAAAATTTCAAGAAGAAAGTCTTTGCAAACTTGAGGTAGGCCAATATTTATTAGTACACAAGTACAAATAATAAAAGATGAAATGGTGTTTATCAATATTAAAACCCTTTTTTTCTCTTTCAAAGATATTGTTTAGGAAATGAAAAGCAAGCCACATATTGGGGAAAATATCTTTATACATACATCTCAGAAAGTCCTTATATTATGAATATATAAATAGTTCATAATTTGGTAATTAGAATATAAATACCCCAATTTAAATAGGCAGATGTTGAGCATTTTTAGAAAATATAGGAATGGTCAGGAAGACATGAAGATGTCTGACATCATTAGTAAAAATAAATTAAAATTACAGTGAGTTTATAAAGCTGTTAGAATAGCCAAAATTAAAAAGACTGACAGAGCCAGGCACATGCCTGTTATCCCAGTACTTAGGAGGCTGAGACAGGAGGATTTGCCCATTCAAGGCTGGCACATGGTAACTAGAAAGAACTTTTTTAAAATAAAATAGGGCTGTGGGTATAGCTTAGTGCCAGAACACCCTTGGGTCTAATCCCCAGTACTACACATACACAAAAAGGACTGACAGTACCAAGATATGGTAAGAATGTAGAGGCGCTAGTATTATTCTGTTGGAAGGAAAGATAGCAGAACTACCATAGAAACTACTTGGGGTTTTCTAAATTTAACATATACCTTCAATATAATTTAGAAATTTCATTCTTTGGTCCAGGAATAACTTTGTTTATTGCTTATCACTTTACTGTGCTTTGCAGATATTGTGTTTTTTTTTAACATATTGAAGGTTTAGCGCAACCGTGAGTCAAAGTAGTCCATAAGCACCATTTTTTCTTTTTCTTTTTCTTTTTCTTTTTTTTTGCAGTGCCTGGGATTGAACCCAGGGGCATTCTATCTCGGCGCTACACCCCTGGCCCTATTTTTTTATACTTTATTTTGAAACTGGGTCTCCCAAAGTTGCGGAGGGCCTCACTAGGTAGAGAGAGAGAGAAAGAGACAGGGGGGGAGAGAGAAAGAGAGAGAGAGAGAGAGAGAGAGAGAGAGAAAGAGAGAGAGAGAGCGTCTCTGCCTCCCAAAGTACTGGGATTACAAGAGTGCGCCACCACGCCCAGCATAAGCACCATTTTTTCAACAGCATATGCTTACTTTGTGATTCTATACCATTTTTTTTGTGTGTGATACCGGGGATTGAGCCCAGGGGTGTTCTACCTCCGAGCTACACCCCCGGCCCTATTTTTTGTACTTTATTTTGAAACCGGGTCTCACGAAGTTGCGAAGGGCATCACTGAGTAGCTGAGGCTGGTCGCGAACCCGGATCCTCTGGTCTCAGCCTCCCAAGTACTAGGATTACAAGAGTGCGCCACCACGCCTGGCCTGACTCTATACCATTTAACAATATTGCAAACTTTGTTATTTTATATCTAGTATGGTGATCTGTGGTCAGTGATATTTGATATTACTAGTTTAATTGGGGGGTGTCCATGAACTGTGCTCACATAAGATGGCAAAATTAATGGATAAGTGTCGTGTGTGCTCGTGTTCTGACTGTTCTACCAGCCTGCTGTTCCCCCATCTTTCTCTTGCTAGGGCCTTCCTATTCCTGGAGACACAAAAAGTATTGAAATTGGGCCAATTAATAACACTATGATGATCTTGACTTCCAAGTGTTCAAGTAAAAGAAATAGTCACACATCTCTCACTTTCAATTAAAAGCTAGAAATAATTAAGTTTAGTGAGGAGGCATGCTGAAAGAAGAGACAGGCTAAAATCTAGGTCTCTTGCACCAGTTAGCCAAACTGTGGATGCAAAGGAAAAGTTATTGAAGTAAATTAAAAATGCTACTCCATTAGTTCAAGAAGTTTAAGGAAAGAAGCTGTAATTGGTCAGGGTTTGATAAAGTAAGAGAACTCAGGATATGTATATAATAAAAGCAGTGTAGTCCTAAGTGGCTGCCTGCACATGGAGAACTGGAGGAACCAGGAGCTGACCAAGTGGTCCTAGAGCTGGAGTCTCAGAATAGGAGCAACGGTTAATGCAGTCCCAGTCGAAGACAGAAAAGCCAGGAAAGGCTCTGGAGAAATGATGGTGAAAGTCCAGTTCAAAGAGCTGAAGGCCAAGATCCCAGGCAAGAGCACAAGTGCTTTTCTCAGGAAGAACCACGCACCATTCACGCAGCCTTCTCCTTTTAATCCAGGTCCTGCTCCTATCAGAACAGTGCTGCCCACATTCAGGGCAGGATTTCTCCTTCAGTCTGCCATTATGTAAGCCAAATATCTCATCCACACACCGGAAGTCACATAACTTAGATGTTTCATGATTCAGTCAAGTTGATGATCCAGATTAACCATCACAAGTCTACCCCTTGTCAACTTGGCTCCCAACCCTTTCTCTTTAAGTCATACTAACCTTCAAATAAATGCAATAACAATATCAAAATCTCACCTAACATGATGTAATTATCTCATGTACAACTGAAAATGCACCAGTTACTTCCCCTGAATAGCAGGCCATATTTTCTGAGTGATACTTATTCCTGATACTTAGATATTGCAATATAGATTTAACAACACTTAAATACTGATATTAAGCCCATCAATATTATGTTATATGATAGAAGAATAAGGGATGAGAAAAAATAGATATCTGTTTAATAAGCAAACATATTCTTAACAAGATAGGAAAGAAATACTCACTGCAATTACAATCCTCATTTCTGTAATTGGTCTCATGGCTATAGTTGGCACTTAGAACTACCTTCTTCTTACTACCCATTCTGTATTCTCTCTGCCTTCAGCAACACTTCAGCAGGTCTTAGTTCTTTACCTGGAAGGGTGACCCACATGACATTGTTATAATCCAAAGTAACTGACCACATAACTTAGAGGAAGAAAGATTTATTTGCTCACAGTTTTTTGGAGATTCTGGATTCAGTCCATGTGAGGTCAGGATCCAAAGCTCAGGGCATGACAGCAGGAAGCAGAGAGGGAGACAATGCATGAAGCTCTGCTCTCACATCATGGAGGCCAGAAGCAGAGAGGGAGGAGGGGAGGAGGAAGGATATATAAACCCAAGGCCTTACCACCAGGAATCCCTCCTTAGCAACAAAGCCCCACTTTCAACATTACTACCTTGTGAGGGGTAGGGGAACTTTCTAAATTCAAATCATTACAGAAGCTATTTCCATAACATAGAAATGCAAGATAAAGTATCAAGTGCTGGTGTAGAAGTTGCAGTCAATCATCCAGAAGAGGTAATCAAGATAATTGATAAAGGTGAATATGTTAAACACCAGTCTCAATGTAGACAAAATAGCCTTACTTAGAAGTAGATGCCAACTAATATTTTCAAAACTACAGAGGAGAAGTCAATGCCTGGCTTCAAAGAACAGGCTGACTCTCTGGTTAGGAACAAATGCAACTGGTGACTTGAAGTTAAGGCCAATACACATTTACTGTTCTGAAAATCCTAAGGTCCTTCAAAAAGATGCTAAATCTACTCTGCCTGTACTCTATAAACGAAACAAAGCCTGAATGGCAGTATATCTGTTCACCAAAGAATTTATTGAATATTTTAAGCCCACTGTTGAGACTTACTGCTCAGAAAAAAGAAATTCTATTCCAGATATCATTGCTCACTGATAGGGCATCTGGTTACCCAGAGCTCTGATGAAGACATGCAAGGAGGTTAATGTTTTCACGCTTGACGGCACAACATCAATACTGAAACCTATGGAACAAGGAATAATTTTAACTTTCAAGTCTTATTATTTAATGAACACATTTTTAAAATCTATAGCTGCCATGGATAGTGATTCTTCTGATGGATCTTGACAAAGTAAATTGAAAACTTTCTGGTTTCCTAGATGCCATTAGTAAAAATTATTATGCATAAGAGGACATCAAAATATCAACTAACAGGAGTTTGGCAAAAGTTGATACCAACCCTCTCAGATGACTGACGGATTTAAGCCTTCAGTGAGGAAATAGCTACAAGAAATAGCAAATTAAAATTAGAAGGGGAGACTGAGATGTGAGTAAACTGCAATCATGTGATAAAACTTTAATGAAGAGTTTGTTGTTATGGATGACCAAAGAAAATGGCTTTTTGAGATGGAATCTGCTCCCTATTATTGAATCTATTCCTGAACATTGTTGAAATGACAAAAAGGGATTAAGACCATAACAGAAACTTAGTTGATAAAGCAGTGCTAGGGGATGAGAAGACTGAGTCCAGTTTTGAAAGAAGTTCCTGCTGAAGATAAATGTTCTCAAAAGCATTACATGCTATAGAGAAATTTTTGTCTGCAAGAGAAAAATTGTAAGATACACTTTTTGCAGCATACTTCATTATTATCTTATTCTACTTAAGTTACCACAGATACTCCAATCCTCAGCAACCATAGACCTGATCGACAGTAGCAGCCATCAACATCAAGACAAGATCCTCCACCAGCAAAAAGACTGCAACTCAACTCACTGAAGACACAGATGAATGTTAGCATTTTTTACAAATATTTTATTTGGTACTGAGGATTGAGCCCAGGTTCTACTTCTGAGCTATCTCCCCAGCCCTATTTTATTTTTTTAGTTTTAAACAGGGTCTCATAAATTACTGAGGGCTTTGCTAAGTTGCTGAGGCCAGCTTCAAACCTGCAATCCTCCTATCTGAGCCTCCTGAGTGGCAAAATAAAGTATTTTTAACTAAGGTATATACATTGTTGTTTCAGACATAATGCTATTGCACACTGAACAGACTATAGTATAGTGCAAACAGAACTTTTATATGCACTGGGAAACCAGAAAATTCATGTGACTTGCTTTATTTTAATATTTATTTATTGCAGTATTCTGAAATGGAACCTGCAACATTCAAGGGATGCCTGCACACAGAGCAGCTTTACTCAGAATAGACAAGTACTGAAAGCAAATGAAATGTCCACGAAGAAATGAATAGATAAGCAATATGATATATTCATGCAGAGAGCTATTCAGCAAAAAAAGGAAAGAGGTACTAAATCTCCGAACAGTATATTATTCAAAAACCATTGTGTGAATCAAAGAATCCAGAAACAATGAATGCTTACTATATTTTTCAAATGATATAAATCTAACAACCATAAAACTAATATATAGTAATAGTAAGTAGATTAGTATTTGTCTGAAGAGGTTAAACAGAAATATAGTCTTCATAGATACATTAGGAAGCTTTCAGGAATGATGCAAATTGTGTCTTGATTATACTTGAAATGGGCTCAATTTATAATAAGTTAAACAAAATAATAGTGTTGCCAAAAATTAAAGGAAAAACAGAAATATAAGTACAGAGTTTTACTAAGTTAATTAACAAAAGAACTTTAACCAATAACTTCATCGAGCAATAATAAAAGCCTTCAAAATTGGATTCAGGAGAAAAAATAAAGAATATAGTGAGTGAGGGAGCACATCTGCATCTTATATTGCACACATGAAAATAGATTATTATGTAAATATAAGCGTATTTTTAAAAAGTTATGTAAGCACCACCCAATGATTTAAAGGCAAAAATGGTTATGAAAATGATGTTCCAGAAGATCAAGATTGGAGTGTTTCATGGAGTCATACATCATATTTGCATTACTTGTAGCTTTTAATAGACTCCATTATCATTTAACTCTTTTCTCCATGTAAATCTATTAGATAATTTTTAAAAGCAATTTCTCCCCACTGATAATCAGTGGTTCTAGAACAGGTACATGCCTTTACTTGGCTATTTTCTTAAAGTAAGCTCCGGGCATCACCCACATCCCCCTGAGTTGTTCTGAGAACTAAACACCTCCCGAGTAACCTTCATCATTTTTCCCAAGAGAGTTTGCAGGGTATTTTTATGCAAATAGGATTCCACATAGCCTTCTCTTTGTAACCTTGGATTTACTAATAAGTGCTATATCCCTTTCCTCTCCCAAGTTACAAAATTAGAGCCCATTCAATATAGTAAGCCATGGAAATTCCCCAGTACCAATGACAAAAAAAGAACAAGGGAGACAAAAATGATGGTTTAGTAGGTGTATTTGAGACTATGGTTGGCACAGGAATTTGATTTAACCGGTCTTATAATCATGAAATGTTAGAATTTGAAAGAAAGTTGTTGGATCAAATCTGATTAAACTGTGTTTCCATGATCCTGAGCATAGTTTATTTTGTTTTTCAGTTGTGAAAAATCAGCTAGTATTAGGAATTTTTAGTCTTTAAGTATATCCTTGTCTGGATTTCACAATAAGACCTAAGTTTCAAATGCTCACAAGGAATGGGTTTAATTCCCTTATTGAGCCTCATAAATAATTATGTTTGTTACAATTTTGACATGTAAGAACTCCTGAGACTTTCCAAAATCTCTAATAAGATTGTCAAGCATGCCAAAATACTAATAGTCATTCTGTCTGGAACTATAAGGGGGAGAGAGAGAGATAGAGAATGAATGAAAGAAAGAGACACTAAGGTTGTTAACTACAATAAATTTTTAAAAATTCAAAAACTATCAATTTCAACACAAAAACTTTAAATAATTCATACACTGAGAAGAAACTATTTCTGGGCTAATTCCTATACTCTAATAGAAACAAAGTAGATAAACTGATTACAAATCCACATTATGAAGAATAACTCTTGTGTATAGGTGTTAACATGTAAGCAGAAACTCCACCTGAATGGTCAATTATTCTAAGAATGAAGAGATAAGCCAGGCATGGTGGTGCATGCCTATAATCCCAGTACTTGGGAGGCTGAGACAGGAGGATCACAGGTTCACGGCCAGCCTTAGCAACTTAGTGAGGCCCTCTGCAACTTGTTTCAAAATAAAAAATAAAATAGGGCTGGGGGTGTAGCTCAAGAGGTAGAATGCCCCTGAGTTCAATCCCCCAGTAACACACACACACACACACA